>JACEIK010002209.1:26647-142718 GCA_018107945.1 Datura stramonium | reverse complement strand
TTTTCTTTTGTTGTATAGTACGGGTAGGTCGGGGCCCTGTCCCGACCATCTTATCAGTATTCTTAGAGGCTTGCAGATTGTGTATATATCCCCCTATGGTTAGTTGTGCCGGTCGTGTGGGGCCGTGCGTATGTTTAGTTGTTTATGTTGGCCGTGTGAGGCCTTATCCAGTTAGTAGTGATGACCTTGCCGGTCACGTAGCTGTTCGGCATTTGTTATATTGATTTAGAGATAACTAGACAGTATAGTGGCCTTGTCGGCCCGCATAGGTTCCCCTATATGAATGTGATTCTGGTTAGCTGATGTTATAGTACAGGTGGCTATAGGCCTAATCGGCTGGAGGCTGTATTTACAGTCGTTATATAGCCCGTTGTTTTCTTGAAGCAAAGTTAGAGCCAGCCAGGCACCAGAAGTGCTTAGGCTCAGCAGTCTAGCAGTTCAGGACCCAGTAGGGCACCAGGTGCCAGTCATACCCTCAAAGGTGGGGCGTGACAGTAAGTAGGAGAAAACATAGAACATTGAATAAATAACTGAACTGTAATAACATGCATTGACCAACTGAAATTCTAAAACGGAATTAACTGAAATATACTGAGATGGTCAAAATGACCTTGTCTGATGGCCGAAGACATGGCCTAAATTTGGGATACTAAATCTGAACTAACTATACTGAACTGATTAAGCTAAAACTTTTTTGAAATGAGCATATTTGAGACTGAACTGACTAGTGGGAGAATCTATAACGTGAGCTAGACGTGGAGTCCGATGTATACACCCCATTGGTAGGACCAAATATACATTTCCTGGGTATAAAGGCATGAATGGGTGATCACAAGTCTGGGGCCATGAGGCCAATAAAAATAACCTATAGTGACAACGTAGTTTTGGGAACCTATGTGGCCTCGGTCTGTTCGGTGCTAAGTCCTAATCCCACTAGATAGTCCTAGACAGACTACTAAGCAGATAGCTCAAAATTGGGGCCCAAGATTAAGTTAGGAATACCTATATGGAAGTACCTTGTGAGTCTTATCAGAACGAATACTGCAACTGGTGTAATAAGACTAGTTAGAGTTGCTTACCTGGAAGCGTTGTAACCGTCTAAAGAACAAACTGTAATTTGAAGCTGGGGTTCTAAGGCTGGTCAGAGCTGCTTATCTAGAAGTGTCATAACGGCCTAAACAACCACTAAAATATAATATCTGAGTCTAACACTAATAACTTGGAGGCACCACAGGCATCTCATGAAATGACTGTAATCAAACTGTCAGCTGACATTTCCGGACAACACTAAGTATAATAATCTGACTAAGACTTGACTAATATGTATCTGACTGAAATTTCCACATACACTACTAATATGGGGATCTCAAAACTGATAGAATCAAGATACAGGGAAACAGGTCCAACCTGCAAGATTCTAAATTTTACTGAACTGAGAATTAGGCCTAAATCGTTCCACTAGATATAATTCTCACGAATTTATAGACATATGGAATAACAAAACAGTTAAAATCATGAGAAATATTCCAATTGAAATCTTAAAGAAATTGGTCTAAAAATTTTCTACATTTTGAATTCACAGGGCTATAACCCATAGAGAAAATAAAGAAGATTTTGGGGACACAAGGGAAGAACTATTCCCTTGTTGAATTCCCACATACCTAGATAAGAAATCTTGAACTTCTACAACTGACAAGGAGCCCTGGTTCTTGCTTGAGAGGAAAGGTCTAAATTCTACGATCGATATTCTAAGAGTCTACGTGAGGAATGACGGGGAAAACTATTTAATCCCTCTAAATTTTCTGAAATTATACTTGAAATGATGTAGTTCAGGGACTAAATAGGTGAGAAATTACAAAAATATCCCTGAACTAAAATCTGGAAAATTACCTGACAGGGAACTAACGGGTCACTCAATGAGTCGTTGGTTGAGACCACGACATGTTGAGACCAGTCGTCGGTCCTACTGTCCGGGTCCTTGATTTACTAGATCTGGCAACGGGGGATACCATGACTCATTGGATGAACCAACGGTTCATTGGTTCCTCCCATGGTCACCATATGGGGAAACTTGGAAGGCTTGACGATGGGCAACACAAGACTCACTGGTGAACCCAACGGGTCGTTGTGTCCAGCCGTTACCTTCATTGAAACTAGTCTAAGGATTTCTATGCTTTACCCTACGAGAAGTCACAAGGTCTCATTATGGGATACAATGAGTCGTTGTTTCCACTCTTCATCTCTGAAGGGGGGTTGCTGGGTTCTCACCCAACGACCCACACCATGAGTCGTTGTTTCTGACGACTCATTAGTTGAGTCGTGTGGTCCTGGAAGGGGATCTTCTAAGTTGGGGAACAAAGTGTGATAGGACGACTCATTATTTTTCACAATGGGTCGTTCCTTATCCCATTAGTTCCCAAAGGACCACACTGGGTGTTCGCGCTCCAGTGCACACGCAAGCGTATGCGGTCATACAAGTAATACAGTGGCCCTTTTCAAGAGGCAGATGTCGAACCCACAGGGACTGGACCAATTCAGCAAATTATGAAGTTCAAGAATGAGATCAACCTTCACAAATGTTGATTATAGAACTTTTCGGTAAATTATAATTAAGTTTTGGGGTGGTCACAAAACAATCTGGAAACAATATAAGAAGCAACTAGAGTTAAGGTCGGATAATCACGCAACACCACACTTCGTAATGGGTCATGTATGATATTATCAATTGTTGTCTCACATAGTTGAAACATGCGATGTTCATGGTCTCTCGAGCCTCTAAACACGACAAACTAGCTTCACAACTACATCATTGAGCGGGGATGTGACATCCTAGTTCGTGGGCAGTTCAACTACATGGATGTGGTTTACGGGGTTTATGCTCTTGATTAGGGACTTTCGTACCTCTAATCATTTAATCCAACTTAGCTTCGAAACTACTTCTACGAGTGGTGGAGTGATAATTCTAAGCCAGAGTCTTGTTATCATCCCGTTTTATTAAACAAGCAAGGCAATTTAGGTATATTATTTATCCTAATTGCGAATCATATCGAAAGATAAGAACTTGCTCCCTACATTCCTATGTTCTTGCCTAGGTTTATTCTTTCAAGCTTTTACCCAAGCTTAACGCATTTGTTTTCATGGTGATCAAGCATAAAAACAACAATAATGAAGAATGTAAGACAAAACAACAATTACCAACTCAAACCAAAATAAATTCATGCAATTACAATCATCTCACGTGGCCTCAACCCTAGAGGAAGGTTTTTAGCCACTCATGTTCATAACAATAACTCAAAAACATGTTTAGAGTAGTGTACTTATAAGAATAGGTAAAAGAGAATGTAAAATTGGTGAACCCTAGGTGAGTTCTTCACTTCTCCCTTCGCTCCTCTACGGTTTTCAGAAAATATTTCGTGAAAAATTATTTTAGAAGCTAAGGGTTTAATTTATAGTAAATAAGGAATTTAAAAATTTTGGCCGGTCATGGAATGGCTCCGTGGCACAGAGGTGAACGCACCATTTTCCTCCGCGCCACGGAAGTAACGCGTAGGCTTACTGGAATTTGCATTGAAATAATACTTGGTCGAGGCATGGCGCGATGGCCAATGTGGCACGACGCTGGTGCTGTGCGATGCCCTGTGTTCATCGGTCTGATGACTACACGCAAGTGCACGTGGTCGAACAAGTAGTAAAATGGCTCAAGTAAGCCAAGTATCGATCCCACAGGGACTGGACTTAAATTTGGACTTAGGTATCACTCTACTCAAGTGTTAATAAACTTTAACTCTAAAAATACAGACAACAATGTGAAAGAGATTTTTATATTTAGTTTCCTAATTTATACAAATCTAAACGATTATACAAATTAGTCCTGAACTATAAGTATGAGCATCTTTGAGGCTAAAACAAACATGTAGAGAAATAAATTATCGAATCAATTTGATCTAATCTTTCCTCGGTTGCTAGTCGGACTTATGCCAATGGATTAAAAATCTCGTTTTTAACCCAACTTAAGAATCATATGAATCCTTCCACCTACATTTTCTGTGATAAAAAGAAATTCATGTTCTTCATACAAGGCGATTCCGCAAGTGACTAATACGACTTTCGGGTATATTTCTATCATGAAGGTAAATCAATTCCTCAATTTTCCCAAACTAAGTAAAGATCATATCCTGAAATTCACACTTTCCAATTTCTTGTCTCTCTCGAGTGAAACGGACTTTTTAGATATACATTAACATTGGCCAAGCATTGTGCGGTAAGAATAAAAATTAATAGTACAACCATGGAAGAAAAGATGAAAAACCAAATGACCAACAATCACATTTCACTACAAATGTTCTTAACCTCGGCCAAAAGAAGTGAAATTATCACTCATTTGTGGATTAAACATCATCAAATGAGTGTAAATCATACAAACAATTGAAAGAAAGGAGAAAGAGATAGAAAAACCTAAGATTTTCGTCCCTCAGCTGCTTGTAACCAACGTTCTTGCTCCACCAAGTCGAGAATAATTAAAAATGAACCTAAGTGTTCTATTTATCTTTTGGTAGGAATTTTCGAGCTGTAAACAGCGTGTCACGGAGTACATCGCATGAACACTGCCTCCGTGACACGGAGGTAACCTTGGCGGAGCTCTGCAGAAATTACCTCGGATGCCAGCGCCGGTGTCAATGTTTGCCGGCGTGACAGCTTTGCACATACGCGGTGGCCTTCTCTCATCGCCTTGACCCCCTTCCCATTAACTTGCGTTCTTTGGCGCAACCCAGAGCCTGCTTTCTTCTCGCGTGCCTGGCGAGGGCATGGCACAGTCTTTGACGTGGCATACGCATGGCGTGGCACGCTGCACAGCGCGGCCGGCCTTGCCATGGCATGCTACTTACCGACTTTCGCCATTGGCTCCCGAGTCCATTCCTCTGCTTCACCAATTTATAAATTAGTTCCTCCAAAATCATTGGAAACCTACAAAACAAGGACTAATCATGTTGGTTAGCACCTATATTCACATTTATATAAAATTACATGAAAATGTATATAATGAATTAGATAAACAAAGGTAAAACTAAGTTATACAGTATCACTTGGACATGCTATTTTTCCCACGATCACCTACCCCACACTTAAATCCTTGTTCATCCTCGAACAACCCTTTTACATCTCATGTAAATGAAGACTCCACATAACTAATTTAGATAGATCATTCAAGCTACGGCTATAATGATTATTTAAGATAACAAGCTAAATATAGAGCATGCACGATTTGATCATTGAAATGAAATACAACTATGTTAAGACTTCCTAGACTCAAGAATCGACTCTCAATCTTAGCAAACTCATTCAGATCAACTGATCAAGAAATCCGACATTGATGTTATCTCTCATTAAACATGTACCCTCACAACAAGAGAGTTACCCCTTTTTTACTCACAAATATTCAAATCACACCAAGTATGGGTATATGAATAAAAATTTAACCAAGCTCTCTAAAATTCACATGCATCATGTAGTGACCCATAAGCTTGCCCTTAGTGTTTCTCACTCATTTAAGGATGTATGAACGTAAGATAAAGTAGGACTTAATGAGTTGTAATGTAAGCAAAGGGCGGGTAGAATATACGGCGTAATAGTGACTATCTTCCCCAAGCGCTCTTAATAACTTCAACCTTCATTAAGGATATCTCTTCTCTTACTTCACCCTCATTCTTTTCCATCTTGGATTTTTTTCTTCTTGTTCCCCTTTCTTTAAGCACACTCAGCTTATTAGTAAGGATTACTTAAGAAATTTCTTTTTCAATCATTTATTTTCTTACTCCCGACTAATAATCAACCGTTTTCACACAAGTGCACCTTTTTCCTTTTCTCAAATTTTACAACTTGCTACTTTTCCTTCTTTTTCCCAATTCTCACTCCTTCCTCTTTCAGATTTTTCACTTAAGCGCTTCGGAGTTTTGGATCAAATTCAAGGCTAATGAAAAGAAAATGATTAAGCTTCATGTTGTAGCTATCAAAAGGAATAGGCTCAAGGCTCGATAGGGCTAACTAGGATTAAATATTCAAGGTAGGTAAAGTGAGGGATAACATTTAGGTTCATTCAAGAAATGCCTAAATCATCTCCTACAATTCACATCCTTCATTTAGTTTTATATACACACCAGGAAAGTTCTAGACATTCCACAATAGCAAGGGATATTCAAAAAATCTTACACTCATGGCACATGCTCAAATCAAGACACATTCCAACGGAGACTCTTAACACAACTAATCTCCAGAATTCAAATATTAAGCTTTAATCATATCGAGTCAAATTCAAGAGCCTAAGTGTCTCACACAAAGTTATACACTTCTTACATGCTTCAGCACTAACCACGCTTGTATGTTACAATCATGCATAGCACATCACAAGAACATCTAGCCATCAATAAGCTACGGATTCCAAAAAACCAACCTGCTGACTCATTTTTTTTCTCAAGACGGTCGTCATCCATCGCCAATCGGAAATAGTCTCTAAGTATGACTAAAAACATTATATATACAAACAAGGAAAATTTTAATTCTTTGGTTCAATGACCCAAGTCGGAAAAGAGCGAAAAGAAAAATCAACGGGTGATGAAGTCATGCTTGACTCACAAAACAAAAAAAAAAAATCAAAATATTTCTCACAAGCATTACATTCACAAAAATCGTTAAGGACAAAAATTTAAAAAGCTTTCCTCGCACACTTGAATCATGCTATGTCCTCATAGCATCAAATTAACATTTAAAGAGGGTGTCTCCTGAGCCTTTAGGCCTAGCTAATCACATGATTTCACTGTTCCAACTTTGCGCAAGTGGGTATTCGGCCCACACTTTTTCTCTTCCATGCTTGTGCTTCCTCACTCCATGGTACTCGGGACTTCCCCTCCATCGTAGCAACTTTCCACCAAAACAACAAAAGATGAAAAATAAATAAAATCAACTCTAATGCAAGAAATTAAAATTGTACCCATGGTACCCTTGGGTTTCCTCCCAAGCAGCACCTAATAATTTACGTCGCGGCCACGGCGTATTACGTTCCGCTTTTCCTCCACCTTGAGATATGAATCTCACCCACTAATTCCTTCTCTAATTTCCTTTTATGTTCTAGGGGTGGTGGTGAAGAATTGTCAGGACCAAAAAAAAAAAAAAAAGAAGCAGTAGATGTCGCCTTTGACGTTTATTGGTCCTTAAGTAAGTGAAGTCATTTTGTCTATTGAAATAAGCAAATTCCAAAATATACGGGGCTTGGTCCTCCTCTAGACATTTATCTATTGGCTTAGAAGACTCTATTTCTATGTCGTCCACCAAACTCAAGGTAAGCACTGCTTGAGTGGGGGTCCCGTCCACGTCAACTCGGCTTGCATTGTGATTGACCTCCTTACTTGTATACACCTTCTCCGCAACAACATATTTGTCTCTCCATTAGTGTCAAGTGGGGTATACTCTATCTCTTCTCCCCTGAATGAATTTTCTATAACTGAGCTCATCACGGGGACACTCACGAGGAGTTCTAAATGTCGGGCTTCATCTGAAAATTCACCCTTTCTTCCTCTTGTAGTTCCTCTTGAATATAAGCACTAAGCATTGCACGCTGTTTATCACAAGCTTCAGCCACCGGCCAATCATCTCAAAGGTAGATTGCGCTCATCCTTTTTAGAAGCTCTTGCATTCTCCTCTTCACGAGCTATCAATGTTTCCATTGCCTCCTTCATTGCTTCTGATTGTTCAAGGAGTTGTTTCAGCATGTCTTCTATTCGAGCTTGGCGTCCCAAATCCTCATTTCAACATGCCTATATTAATCAAAAACAACATAAGGGTCATAGTGGGGGCTCGGGGAGGGTATGCATTCGAACAGCCATCCCAATGGCTATCTTGACCACCACATGTTGCACGTGTTACAATGTTGCCACAAGTGGGGTCCTCCACAGATCGAGACAAGATTCGCCAAAAATATGAGTATCCACCATTTAAACCATTTGTATGCCACGATGTCATGTCAAGAAGGGTATTCGAAAAAAAAAATTCAAAAGAATTTAAAACAAATATCAAGCCAACGTTGTCAGCACTTATATAGAAATTGTAAACTAACACTTAAGAGAAAATTTTCAATTGCCGAGTCCGCAACGGCGCCAAAAACTTGTTCATCGGTGCGATGACTACACGCAAGTGCACGTGGTCGAACAAGTAGTAAAATGGCTCAAGTAAGCCAAGTATCGATCCCACAGGGACTGGACTTAAGGTATCACTCTACTCAAGTGTTAATAAACTTTAACTCTAAAAATGCAGACAACAATGTGAAGAGATTTTTATATTTAGTTTCCCTGAGTATACTAAGTCTAAAACGATTATACAAATTGAGTCTGAACTATAAGTGTGAGCATGCTGAGGCTAAAACAAACATGTAGAGAAATAAATTATCGATACAATTTAATTAATCTTTCCTCCGGTTGCTAGTCAAAATTGTGCCTATGGATTAAAAATCGTATTTAACCCAACTTAAGAATCATAACCTTCCACCTACATTTACGTGATAAAAGAAATTCATGTTCTAGCCATACAAATCTGATTCCGCAAGTGACTAGCCACGACTTTCAGGTATATTTCTATGCTGAAGGTAAATCAATTCTCAATTTTCCGAAACTAAGAAAAGATCATATCCTATAAATTCACAACTTTCCAATTTCTTGCTCTCGAGTGAAACGGACTTTTAGATATACCATTAACATTGGCCAAACATTAATGCAGTAAGAACAAGAATTAATAGAACAACCATGAAAGAAAAGATGAAAAACCAAATGACCAACAATCACATTTCACTACAAAGTTCTTAACCTCAGCAAAAGTGAAATTAGCCACTCATTTGTAAGTTAAACATCATCAAATGAGTGTAAATCATACAAACAATTGAAAGAAAGGAGAAAGAGATAGAAAAACCTAGGTGCTGTCCCTCAAGCTACCGCACCTTAACCCGTTCCTTGCTCCACCAAGTCGAGAATAATTAAAAATGAACCTAAGTGTTCTATTTATATTGAGTAGAATTTTTCTTTGGAATAACAAGCAACGTGTCACGGGTGCAGCCAGCGGGCCTTGCCTCGTGACAAGGAAGTAACGAGGCTCTCCGGAAATTGCCTCCGGATGCCAAACTGCGAGTGTCACCGCGCTGCCGGCGTGACACACTACACATGCGGCGCGTTGGCCTTCCTGCATCGCGCGGTTGCCCCGGTGTAGCCGTTCTTTGGGCGCACTAGAGCCTACCTCTTCGCATGCGGCTGACGAGGCGTAGCGGCCAGGCGCAGCTGCACGCACGCTGCCTGGCGCCGCCAGCTGCACCATGTCATGCTGCACTATTTTCCATTTTCTCCCGAGTCCATTCCTCTACTTCACCAATTTATAAATTAGTTCCTCAAAATCATTGAAACCTACAAAACAGGACTAATCATGTTGGTTAGCACCTATATTCACATTTATATAAAATTACATGAAAATGTATATAATGAATTCGATAAACAAAGGTAAAACTAAGTTATACGGTATCGCCGACATGCTATTTGCCCACGATCACCACAGCGCATTAGTGCCTAGCGTGGCTACGCAGCGCTTGCCCCCTTAGTGCCTGTTTGCGCTGCCTTCTTCACGCGCATGGCGCCCCAGCGTGGCACGGCTGGCGTGGCACACGCCACGGCGTGGCACGCACCTGGCGCGACCAGCCTTACCATGGCATGCTTTCTTGCTAACTTTTACCTTCGCTTCAACTCCATTTCTTCACTTCACACATCTGTTAGTCCTCATATGCATTTTGCACACCGCAAAACAAGGACTAATCATGTTGGTTAGTGCATACTCAAATCTACATAAAAATCACATGAGAATGAGAAGTGTATAAAAAGACAAACATGACTAAACTAAGTTATAAAATATACTTGGGCATAATTTTGCCAAGATTGCTACCTCACACTTAAAGCCTTGTTCTTCACGGAACAACCTTTTTACATCTCATACCCATGAAGACTCACACATAGCTAATTGAGCAAGACAAGTCAAGCTACGGCTACAACTATTGTTTAGATAGAGAAGTTAAAATTAGAGCATGCAAGATTTAACCATTACAATAAAATATAACTAGTTAAGGCTTCTAACCTCAGAGCGGAGCTCTTAATCTCAACAACCTCATGCAAATTTACTGATAAAGAAATTCGGCATGAATTGTATCCTTCATTAAATATGTGCCGTCAAAACAAGAGAGTTACCCATTTTTACTCACAAATTTTCAAATCATACCGTGTATGGGTATATAAATAAAATTAAGCTCACTCTGCCAAAAGAATTCACATACCACGTGTATTGACCCATAAGCTTGCCCTTATTGTTTTACTCCACTAATTTAAGGATGTTTGAACGTAAGATCAAGTAGGACTTATTGGGTTTTAATGTAAGCTAAGGGCGGGTAGGTGTTTGTTCATGGCTATGTAGTGACTATCTTCCCTAAGAGCTGTACATTATACATTTGTTACGGGCATCTCTTCTCTTACTTATCTCTCCTTCTTTTCAATCTTAAATTTCCTCATCTTTTTCCCATTTCTTTAAGCACACTTAGATTATTAGTAAGAATTACTTAAACAACTTTTTCATTTATTTGTTCTCTTACTCCCTACTAATACTCAAGCATTTTCAAACATGTGCACCTCTAATCCTTTCTCAAAATCCCACAACTAGTATTTTCCTTCTTTTGTAATTCTACTCCCTTAATTCTTTGTAATTTTTCACTTAGTGCTTAGGAGTTTTGGATAAAATTTAAGGCTGATGAAGAAAATGATTAAGCTATGTTGTATCCATCCAAAGAGAATATGCTTAAGGCTCAATGGGGCTAGCAAGGATCAGACATTTCAAGGTTGGTGAAGCGAGGGATAAAAATTAGGCTTGTTTAAAGAAATGCCTACATCATCTCCTACAATAGACATCCCTCATTTCATTTTGTATACACACTAGGAAAGTTGCTAGAAATTACACAATAGCATGGAATATTCAAAAACCTTACACTTATTGCACATGCTCAATTCAAGACAAATTCATCAAACTCTTGCTCGGCTAATCACAGAATTCAAAATTATGATTTAAGCACATAGAGTCACATTCAAGAGCCTAAGTGTCTCAAAAGCGAGTTATACAACTTCTCACATTCTTCAACACTAACAACACTTGCATCTCACAATCATGTATAGCACACTTAACAAGAATATCAAGCCATTAATTAACTATGGGTTCAAAAAACCAAAACCTATTGACTAATTTTTCCTCAAGGCAGTCGTCATCCATTCATCGTCGGAACAGTCCCTAGCTATGACTAAAAAGAACTATGTACAGACACAATTTTTATTCTTCAGTTCAAAGTGCCCCCCGTTGGAAAAGAACCGAAAAGAAAAACCAATGGGTGGGTGAATCATGCATAACTCAAAAATTTTTCCTCAACAAATACCTATCAAGCACTACATTCGCCCAAAATCATATACCTATCAAGGACTACATTCACCCAAAATCATTAAGAACAATTTTTTTTTTGAAATTTCCTTCACCCCACACTTGAATCATGCTATGTCCCCAAAGCCTCTGATTAAACTTCAAAAAAGGGTGAGAAATACTCCACTAAAGGCCTATAGGCTAACTAACAACATGTTTTTATTCATTTGAACAAGTGAGTACTCGACCCCACACTTTTCTTGTTTCATGCTGTAGCTTCCACTCCTCCAAGGGTACTCAGAATTCCCCTCATCTGTGCTTAAATCTCCACAAAAACAACAACAAGATGAACATAAACAAAATCCTTTAGTAAAGAAATGAACATTGTACCTATGGTACCCTTGGGTTGCCTCCCAGCCGGCGCCTAATTTTACGTCGCGACACGTGCTTGGACCACATCCTTTTAGGACATCCTCATACGCGTGTTCCCTTTTGAGAACCATCTTCTTCTCTTTTTATTTTCGAGGAACAACCGCCACTGTCCCTCTCTTCCTCAACTCTCTTCTAGTAGAAGCCCTCCATGAATTTGGTGAAAAGTAATCATCTCTTGAGGCCGTAGACTTGTGGAATCTGCCACCCCACTCTTGGCCTCTGATAACACACTGACCTTACAAGGTCTTTGTAATGTATTAGGTCACCCAATCTCTTGGTAGACCCGAAAGAGTTCTTCTTCATCATCAACCCTCATTTTCAGGGTCCCTGCTCTTACATTAATAATTGCTCCTCCAGTGGCCAAAGTGGCCGTCCCAAGATGGGGTACCTTATCATCAACTTCAAAATCAATATAATGAAATCAGCGGGTATGATAAACACCCCTTTGATGAGAAGGTCTCGATTATTCCATCGGGTGCCACTCACGACTTGTACGCGGTTGCGGCATCAATCGTGTCGGTCTCGGTTGATCAACCCCAAGGTGTTAAACAGAGATAGGGGCATTAGGTTAACTACTTCCCCTAAATCACACAGACCTCTTATCACCTCAGCTTTACCTATTCTTATGGGGAGGTAAAACTCCGAGTCTATGAGCTTTATAGGTATCTTGCTTGTGCCACAGTGGGTACGCACCTCCTCGTCGGTGCTACTGTTTGAACATCCACCAATCTGACTTTATTTGGCCACCAAATCTTTCAAGTATTTAGCATACTTGGGCATTACCTACAAAACATCAAGAAAAGGCAAATTTATGTGAAGTTCTTTGGAAATATCAAAGAACTTTCTAAAGCATTCCTCCTCCTTGCTTTTTTTCAATCTTTGTGGAAATGGTGGTGGTAGTCTTTGTGCTGGTTGCAATGATGATTTTGCATTTTGTTTCACAACACTCTAATTATCTCCTTCTTCAGTGGATGCTCCTTTCTAGCCAACTCTGGCTGCACCTCATTTTCTTCTCTCTTTCGGTGTTGCATCGGCCAATTTGCTTGCCACTCCTCAGACTGATGGCATTGACCTATCGGGGGTTTGTGTCTGTGTCACTGGATAATCCTCCCTGCGGTCTAGTGTGGTGGTGAGCTGCTATTTGATCCATTTGCTTCTCTATGGCCCAAGGGTGGCCAAGCTTTTGCTAATTTTTGAAGAGTCTGATGCCATCCTCGCCGATTCTCTTCTAGTGGGTCTGTGTCTCCATAATCTTCTTCCAACGATCTCTCCTCAATGTTGCTGCTCAACTGGCCATTACTCTGCCTGTTCTGCTGCTGATACTACTATTGTTAGGGTTGCTGGTAGCTTAAGCCTTTGATTTCCACCCAAAGAAAAATTCAGGTGGCTCTGCCAATTCTTGTTGTAAGCTGTTCCCCAAAGAATTCTGATTGTTCCTCCTGAACATTCCCAAAAAATTGACCGATTCAGGATATGCCCCGCATGATTTTGCATTGTGCTCATTATTACCGCAGATTCCACACCAACACGGAGCTTGTTGAGCGCATTACTTGTCCTTGTTGGTTCATACCGGTTTATTGGGTGAGTCATCATCGTCTTGAAATGATGCTAGTTGTGCGCCAAGGCATTTACACCATCTATATGTACAAGCCCAGTTGTTCTCTTTCTTTCCCCTCTCCTTTGCGCCATTCTGGATTTCCCTGAGCAATTGTCACCCCGCCTTGGGGAGTATGAGCGCTTTGGTGCCCTAGTAGGACTGGGCAGTAGCTGGTGAGCCTAAGCACATACGGGTGCACAGCCAACTCTATCTCATATTTTGGAAACAATGGGCTATATAACATTGTAAATATAGCCTCCCGGCCGAGAAGGCCTATAGCCACCTGTTCTACAACATCAGCTAACCGAGAGACATACTTATAAAGGAAACCTATGCGGGTAGAAGGCCACCATGTATCTAGTTATGCGTAACTCCAACATAAAGTACGTATATCTACGTGACCGGCAAGGCCACAACTACAATCAGATTATGGCCCCACATGGCCAACACAATCCCAACAATGCTAAACAACTAAAACAAAATGCGGCCTCAAACGACCGACACAACTAACCACGAGGAGATGTATATATACAAGAAGTGCAAGCCTCTATAAATCTTGATAAAATGGCCGGGACAGGGCGGCTACCCATCTTGTACAACAAAAGAAAATTAACTACACGGCTGTATATCAGCTACGTATGACAGGAGCCGATGACTCTATGGCTGGCTGGAATCACGGGGATGCCTCCTCGTCATGAGTACCTGCGAGGCAAGTAATGCGGCGCCTATGACGGGCATCGGTACTGCCCAGTACGAGTATGCAAAGCAACTAAATACATCGAATGTAAATAACTGACTAACAACTACGAATAGCAGGAAATATTTGAATCTGTAAGGGCAGTAGAGAAGTTGAATCGAGACTTTACATGCGCGAATGGCGGGGAGCGTACACATCGACGTGGCGACTTCTTGTCTATTAGCTCATATATAACATATAAATACATATATATAACAAGCAAGAACCAATACCAGCCCCCATAAGCTGGAAGGTGCCAACCAATCAAACAATCTAATATACACCTACCCAGGTCAAAACCGTCCAAAAATAAGTCCTCCCTTTCGTCTACTAACTACGAGCACCTCTGAAGCCCCACAGGTCTCATTTCGGAGCTATGGCCTACGATATAAATAACTATGTCTGAGCCGGAGGACATCTTATCTTGTATACGTAGCTATGTATGCGAAATGCATTCCTGGGTGCAAGTGCACAATAGGGTAAATTGTACTGCTATCTTGTCCGGCTGATATGGAAAGCTTCATCCCATCTTCGTCCTACTGCGGAACGGCATGCCACTCCTTGGAGTGACGTATACCCATTTGCTCGGTGGGCGACACGACTACCAACCCAGGGCGGCGGGGACGCTCAAGAATTGCCCTCACGACACAATCAAGTCTCAACAATCAATAATCACATATATAGCAAGCATGTTTAAACTGAAAATACTATACGTATTCGATTTCTTATTACGAACTCTTTCTGTGTTTATCCGATTCTCATACTATTTTATACTAAATGCAAAGATCTTATCGGCGCCTTAGCTATCTTGTAGCCAAAATATTATACGGCGTTATAGCCTGCGCAGCCGAGTATTATACGGCGCTTATGGCTATACGTAGCCGAAATACTATACATTTATCGATTTACTTTATTAGCTTTTATTACGAATACATGTCATATTATTATAAAACATGCTTCTTTGAATGCATATTTGAGCTATCTTGAGTCTGAAATGATTTCTCGCCATTTGGCACTACTTTACTAGATTTCAGAATGAATATGATATAACAACGCAAGACAGGTTTACTGAATTGGCACAAAACTCAATATTCAACTCCGAAGGAATTCTATTCACCGGAGTTTACTATATTATACTAGGCTAAAATTCTTGAAATTTGGTTGAAGAGACTAGCTTTACATACCTTTGCTTGGTTATCCGACTAACGGACGGCTTCGGTCATCTCTCCATCTATTTCTCCCAATTGCATTCACATATATGTCAACTTCGGAACTAAATACCTAATATTCTGAAAGAAAACATCACTTTTGATATATTTATAGCCCAAACTTTGGCTTATCGAAAGACGGTTGAAAACTTGCTATTTCTCGAAAGTATAGAGAGAGAAATATTCACTTTAAGTCTAAGGAGTATATTGACACTAATTTGGAGCAATTCCACTTACCTTAGCCCGGTTGCACGACGATTTGTCGGCCAAATTTGGCGAAACTAAATTGCATTAGAATTGCTCCCTGGCGAGAAATACCTCGGTATGCGAGGTTAATTTGAATTTGGACCGCGTTTGGTGGCAGGCGTAATCGAGCGATAATTATCAATGGAGCTCGTCGTCCCTCATTCTCACCGCTTTTTGGAAATTATAAGGTTTAAATGAATTAAACGAAGTTTGAGGCTTTATATACTTGAGCACGAAACGGGGCCAACGTGTCACCGGGCCAACGGCAGGAGAGCCCTCCCTCCGTGACACGTTGCCATGTGAGGCTTCTGCCCGGCACTCTTCGTGATGATTGATGGATTTCTTATCCGATCTTTTCCGGGCCGCTCTCTAGCTTGTGGCACTCAAATACTCTTAACCAACATGCGAACCATCTATGTCGGGAATTTTACGGGGTGTAACATTCTCCCCCCCCCCTAAGAACATTCGTCCTCGAATGTAAACTTCTATATATAGCACTTCCCAATTTACTCAACTTGTTTCTAGAAAAAGTTCTGCGAGTTTCCCCTGTAATATGGACTATCCCAAAAACTTTGAAATGCGGGAAAAGTCCACAGTACTCCACACAATACTATAGTATTCACATGATAGATTAAATCGATCTTCTCATTTATACATATACTATAAGGCCTTTGCATAAAATAACAAAACTAACATACCTCTTGGTGACTATGCTTGGAATAAGTGAGGATATCTGCTTTTCATATCTTCCTCCGCCTCCCAAGTCTCTCCCTCTCGGTTCTGTTACGCCACGGTACTTTGATATAACCAATATCTTTGGTTCTCCAATCTACGAATCTATGCATAAGATAGCTATTGGAATCTCTTCATGAGCCAGCTCTTCCGTAACCTGGATATCCTGGACTGGGACTGCTCTGGATGGGTCTCCTATGCATTTCCTCGGCATAGATACGTGAAAGACCGGATGAACGGATTCACAGTGCGAGGCAAGTTCAAGCTCCTTATGCCACTCGGCCTACTCGTTGACGAATTTGATAAGGTCCCAACAAATCTCGGACGTGAGCTTACCTTTCT
The DNA here is from genome assembly GCA_018107945.1 of Datura stramonium. NCBI lineage: Eukaryota > Viridiplantae > Streptophyta > Magnoliopsida > Solanales > Solanaceae > Datura > Datura stramonium. The sequence continues at coordinate 125,953 of JACEIK010002209.1, read as the reverse complement.
TGCCGAATCTCATCACCCCTTTCATCGGAATACTTTTAGAAATACCCGAGTCATTCACATCAAATACCAGGTCTACGCGCCGCACATCGGCATACGATTTTGGCGGCTGCGTAGGTCGGTAGGCGTTCTCTTATAAGCTTTACCTTTTCCTACGACTGTTGAATAATTTCTGGCCCAATCGGCGTTGACTCTCCCACTTCAAACCCAGCCAACTGGTGATCTGCATTTTTGCCCATACAATGCCAAAGGGTACTTATGTGCATAGGCGAAGTGATAGCTATTATTATAAGCAAACTCAATTAACGGCAGCAAATACTCGTCGGCTACACTCCAAAATCTGCACGCACGCCCGTAGCATGTCCTCAAGCGTCTGAATAGTGCGTTCAGCCTGTCCATGCGTACCGGGTGGAATGTTGTGCTCAAATTAATGCGTTCCCGAGACCTCTCGAAATGACGCCAAAAATCTAGGCGTAAATTGTGCCTTCTCTGTAACGAAATAATAGATACTAGCACTTTCACAGCGTGTAATCTAACTATTTCTCTTATATATAATTCTGCATGTCCTAAACAGAGAAAGTAGCTTTCCTTTGGCAGGAAATGAAAGTGAACCACATCGGCCTGTCAACTATCAGCCAAATGGAATCGTGTCTATGCCTGGTACGAGTAATCCTGCTACAAAATCCATGTTCACTGCTTCCCATTTTCCAGAGAGGCACAACTATGTCCTTAGATTAACCACTTTGGTTTAAATTCCGATTTTACATTGTGATTAGGACAACTGAACTCACAAATTCAGCAATTTCTCTTTTCATATTTTTGTACAGTAGTTTTCCTTGATATTATGGTACATTTTCGTGTGCCCGGGGGTAGAAGAGAATAATGGGCGTAATGTGCCTCGCTAATAATCTACTGGCGAAGCCACGAAATATACGGAACCTGAGAGGAGGCCTTTACATCACAACACTTCATCCCTTAGTTATCGAAAATCGCGCTTTCCCTATTGAATTCTTTCCTTAAAGTGGACAGTCAGGAGCCTCATGTTGCCGTTCTTTTACTTCCCACAACTAATGGCGACACGACAGTGTTCTGAATTACCGCTCATTATCCTCTGTTTCTGCTACACAAGCTTGGCTAGAGCTGGCTAATTGATGTATCTCCCACGACCAACTCCTATTGCTCGGGCTACAAATATGCCAAACTTCCCATTGATTTATGGTTGAGAGCATCTGCTACTCGTTTGCTTTTCGGATGATACAGAATGTCTACATCGTAATCTTTTAATAACTCCAACCAGTGACGCTGTCGCAGACTCAACTCCCTCTGGGTGAAGATATACGGTAGGCTTTTATGATGCGTGAAAATATCCACATGGATGCCATACAGAAGTAATATCTCCATATCTTTAAGGCGTGGATCAGTGTGGCTAACTCCAAGTCGTGGGTAGGGTAACTCTTTTTCGCGTTTCCTCAGCTGTCTGAAGCATACGCAATTGCCTTACCGTGCTGCATCAACTGAGCCCAACCCAACACGATGCATGTAATGCTTGTGTATACGTACCTTCGGTAATGCTAACACTAGAGTGGAGGTTGTCTGTCTTTTAATTCTTGGAAACTCTGTCCACACGCCTCTTTCCACTGAAATTTACTGCTTTCTGCGTCGGTTTGGTTAGAGGTGCCGCTATATTAGAGAATCCCTCAACAAATCTCTGTAATATCCCGCTAACCCCAGAAAGCTGCGGACTTCGGTCGAGTGGTAGGCCTAGGCCATGTTTTGGCTTGCTTCTATTTTACGCATGTCTTTGTATACGGCATCAACACAATATGACCCAAGAAGGCTGCGAGTTCAACTTAAGAATTCACATTTGGAGAACTTAGCATATAAGCGCGGTCCTGAGAATGCAGACCTTTGTCAAGTAAATGAGCACAGTGGTCTGCCTCAGAGCGAGAATACACAACAGAATATCATCAATAAACACTATCACGAGCAGTCGGGTATGGTCTAAAGTCTTGTTCATCGGGTCCATAAATATTCTTTGGGAGTATTCGTCAACCCAAAGGACATAACTAGAAATTCAAAGTGTCCATATCGGGTCCTGAAGGCTGTTTTGGGAATGTCTCTTTCACGAACTCGAGCGATGATATCCGGACCTGAAGTCAATCTTGGAAAAATATACGCACATGGCCCGATCAAACAAATAATCTATTAAGGAAGAGGATGCTTATTCTTTCTTTGTAACCTTGTTCGGTTAGGTAATCTATACACATATGGAGCGAGCCATCTTACTTTCTCACAAATAGAACTGGCGCACCCGGTAGAAGTACTCGGCCTGATAAAACTCTTATCTAACAAATCCTTCAACTGCTTTTTCAACTTCTCCCAAGTTCTGCGGGAGCAATGCGATACGGAGGAATTGATATGGGGCGAGTGCACGGTAGCAAGTCGATTGCGAAATCTATTTCCTTTTCTGGGGGGAATACAGGTAACTCATCTGGAAATACATCAGGGAATTCATTCACCACCGAAACAGACTGGAGTGTCGGGGTCTTTACGATCATCTTGAACCACGACTAGGTGGTAAATACATCCCTTAACTATCAATATCACCTCGCTTGAAGGTAGGAAATAAGCCTACCTTTTGGCGTAGATGTGTTGCCTTTCCACTCTCTCGCCTTTTGCCTCCTGGAAAGTGGAATCGAACCGTCTTGGTCAACATTCTATGTTGGCATAGCACGGCAATAACCAATCCATACCCACAATGGCATCGAAATCAATCATTTCTAGTTCTACCGGATCTACGTAGTACGGCGATCGGCAACCTCTACAATACACCCTCAATGATTCTGCTAGCTATAATAGAGTCACCGACGGGTGTGGATACTGAAAAGGGCTGCTATAATAATTCTGGTGCGACACTAAACTTTTGAGCCACAAATGGGGTAATATAGGACAAAGTGGACCACGATCAATCGGTACATAAGCAGGGGATGAACAGATAGTCATCATCTTTTTGTTACCACATCTGGAACGCCTATGAGTCCTGTCTCCTGGTAATGCATAGGTACGTCTTGATCCCCTACCTGAGCTAGAGGCTCACGATCTACCTCGGCCTCTGCGCGAACTGAGGGCCTCGCCTGCTGAGTGGCTGGAGCACGTGGCCTGCGGATCCCTGTCCTAACTATCTCGGCTCTCTTGCCCCATCCGGTGCCCCTCCTGCCCGCATATATAACATCTGAGGAGCCATATCTACAAGCTCGGTGTGAGGTCATTTTGCAATTAGGGCGGGTGGGGGGTGTGGGCTCTTCTGCTCTACCCTCGCTCTCTTGCGGGAATCTCTTGTTAGAAGCGCCACGAGACTCTAACTGCCCTCAGCGAACCAATCTGCCCCTCTACTGTTGAGGTAGGGGTGGGGGGTCTATTTGGCAGGGCTGGGTCCTCTCTGAACCTCCCTCTTGCATTTCCTACGTCTCATCTCACGCAGCATTTACTCTGATTTAATACATCTGTTGCCACATTGCCGTTGTCTAAGGCCCTCATGGAAATGCAGGCAAAGGCACGCACTAGAACGTATCCATATCTTCAGTAACAGCCGTCATGCATGCCTCAGAATTTATTATGGTGCGGACCATAATGAACGGTGAACATCACGGACGGCATAGTGTCAGGAAAAGGCTGAGCATAACGGGCTAAGGAGTCAAACTATCAAGCATATTCTCGTACGCTCTCGCCCCATGCTCCAAATGCAAGCTTGATCCATCCAGGAACTGCCGGATCTCGTAACAAATAACGGTCGGGAAGGCCTCCGAAAATCTAGACCAAGTCGGAGGGCAACATCTCTCCCTCGAGACCTTTTCTAACTCTCGTACCATAGTACTACTATGTCCGGCAACCGAAACACTGCCATCTCGGCGATTCTATAGGGGTCACATATAACAGGAAAATTCTGCATACAGCTAGGAAATCCTGGGGTCCTCTGCTTGATCCGACCTGTGGTATGGGGGACCGGGTGCCACTTTCCACGACCCTCGGGCGCGAGATCCAACTGATGGCTCTGTTGCTACAGGCAGCACTATTGTGTATGTAATCATTTGTGCCAACATTACCACTGCGCTTCTGAACTTCCACCAATTGCGATGGTGCCGATGCAGAGGAGCTATCGGAGGCGGTGTCATGCCAAATGGCTCTTGGTGAGAGGGGACTACGAGAGAGCGTGTTGATGCCTCTATATCGCCCTCGAGATCGGGCTGACTCTGGGCGGCGAGGCACTCGCTGCTGCCTTCTCTATTGTATCTAACCTTCTACTGTGGCAGGGTATCAGTACGCCATTTTATCTGTAAACGAAAGAATATGATAAGTTTTGGACTCGACCCTATGTTATGCCGCTCTATAGCCTGGCCGACGAGAAGAAAGAGTAACCATCTATCATACCTCGCAGCCTCCTTGCCTATAGTATGTGGTGCGACACATCCCATAGACAAGACTGTTCTTAGCACGGCTTGCAGACTCCACAGGACACGACACGCTCGATACCAAGTTTGTCACGCCCCGCCTTGGGGGTATGATTGGCACACAATTGCCCTAGTAGGTTTGGACTACTAGCTGGTGAGCCTAAGCACATGTTTGGTGTCGCTAGCTCTATCTCGAGATTTCTGAAAATAACTTAGGCTATATAACGGCTGTAAATACAGCCTCCGACTGGGCCTATAGCCACTGTTCTGCAACATCGGCTAACCGAGAGACATACTTATAAAAAGAAACCTATGCGAGTAGACAAGGCCCTCTGTTGTCTAGTTATGCAGCAACTCAACATAAAGAATCTTGTATATCTACGTGACCGGCAAGGTCACCACTACTATCAGATTATGGCCCCACACGGCCAACACAATCAACAATGCTAAAAAACTAACAAATCTGCGGCCTCACAAGGCAGAAGCACCAACCTTGGGGAGATGTATATATACAAGGCACCAAGCCTCTATGAGAATGCTTGATAAAATGGTCAGGACAGGGCCCTGACCTACCCATACTATTCAACAAAGAAAATGAACTACCTCTGTATATCATGCTCCGGTGACGGAGCGTGACTCTATGGTGGTGGAATTACGAGGGATCGCCTCCTCGTCTGTAGTACACTGCGGGCAAGTAATGCAGCGCCCCAAACGAGGGTCAGTACCACTGGTACTGTGTATACCAAGCAACTGAATACATCTGAATGTAAATAACATGACTATCAACTCTGAATAGCAGGATATATACGAATTGTAAGAAGTGATAGAAAGGCGAATCGAGACTTTTACATGCGTGAATGAGGCGGGGAGCGTGCACAGCCGACGTGGCGACCTGCTGTCTATTAGCTCATATATAACATATAAATACATATATATAACAAGCAAGAACCAATACCAGCCCCCATAAGCCGGAAGTTGCCAACCAATCAAACAATCTATATACCCCTACCCGGGTCAAAACCATCCAAAAATAAGTCACTCCCTCATCTACTAACTACGAGCACCTCTACCCGGCCCCCTGGGTCTCCAGCTCGGGCTGTAGCCTCTGATATAAATAACTGTGTCTAAGCAGGAGGACTCCTGTCTTTATGCTATGCTTCATGCTTGTATCTGAAATATGTTCCACACAGGCATGGCGCTGAAATGTATGTATTGCTATGCTGATCAGCCTGATATGGAGAAAGCTTCATCACATCTTCGTCCTACTGCGGACGGCAGGCCACTCCAGCAGGTGACGTATACCCCACCCGCTCAGTGGGAGCCACGATTTACCAGCCGGGGGCGCTGGGGCTCAAGAGGTGCCCTCACGACACAATCAAGTCTCAATAATCAATAATCACATATATAGCAAGCATGTTTAAATTGAAAATACTATCTGTATTCCTAATTTCTTATTCTGAACTCTTTCTGTGTTATACTGATTCTCATATGTTAATACTAAAAATCACAGAATCTTATATGTTGTATGACTATCTGTATGAAGTATTATAAATTTATTATGGCTATACGTAGGCGAAATATTATCTAACTATATGGCTATACTTTGTATTCGAAATACTATCTGACTGTCACAGTTACTTTACTAGCTTTTATTATGAATACATGTCATATTATTATAAAACATACTTCTTGAGCATATCTTAGGCTATGCCGAGTACGAAATGATATCTCGCCATTTTAGCCTTTGCTTTACTAGCTTTCGGATGAATATGATATAACAATGCAAGACAGGTTTCTTGAATTGGCACAAAGCTCAATATTCAATAGGAGATTCTATTGCAGGTTTACTGTATTGCTAGGCTAAAGTTGCCGACTTGAAGGGCCAACACATACCTTTGCTTGATTATCCGACTAACGGACGGCTTCAGTCAGTCACTCTAGCTATTTCTCCCAACTGCATTCACATATATGTCAAGTAGAACTAAATACACTAATATTCTGGAAGAAAACATTACTTTCGATATATTTACATAGCCCAAACTTTTTGCTTATCGAAAAAAGCGATCAAACTTGCTATTTCTCGAAATTCCATAAGGGAGAAATATTCACTTTAAGGCTAGGAGTATATTGACACAAATTTGGAGCAATTCCACTTGCCTTAGCCCAGTAGCGATACCGGCCAAATTTCGCGAAACTAAATTCGTAAGATGTCCCTTCTACTAAATACCTCGGTATCGGAGTTAATTTGGTGCACTGCGTTTGACAGCATGTCGGCGATAATTATCAAGGAACTCTTCCTCCTCTGTTTCTCGTGATTTTTCTGGAAATTATAAGGGGTTTAAATGAATTAAGCCGAATTTGGAGGCTTTATATACTTGGCAGGCACGAACGGGGTTACGCGACTCATTCGCGATGGTTGACGGATTTCTTATCCGATCTTTTCCCGAGCCTTTCTCTAGAATGTGTGGCACTCCAAATACTCTTAACCAACATGCGAATAGGCCATCTAATTGTCAGGAATTTTTACAGGGTGTAACAGCAATCACATCAACAAGTGTACGGCTCTCATAAGTCTTCTCAGAGCTTGCCCACCCGATGCGAGAGTCTAAGTAAAATTTTTGTGTGTGGGTTTAGACTTTCTACAAAGGTATGGGCTAGCACTTCATGGGACTACTGATGATGAGGACAGTCTCTCAATAATGACTTGAATCTCTCCCAATCAAATACAGTTCTCCTCCGGCCTCGTGAAGCTTAATATTCCTCACGAGTTTGCGGTCTTGCCCCACAAAGGAAAGAATCTGATGAGAACCGTTGCCAAATCATCCCAGAAGTTATGGAATTCAGTTTATCCAGATTTCAACCCACCTCTTTTCCTACCCCAACAATGAGAATGGGAAGAGGGTAAGTCGAACATAATCTGTGGACACTCAGGTGGGAAAACGTGTCACTAATCTCAAGAAAGTTACGTAAGTGCTGCTATGGGTCCTCATGAATCATCCCGGTGGCGCCACTAGAATGTAACAGGCTGCACCATATTCCGTTTCAATTCAAAAGTTCCCTCCAGGATCATTTGCGGATACTAGGAGGTCACATTGGCGCTAATTAGGATAGCCAGTGCGGCCGAGTGGGCTTCCATGATTTGAGTAACAACTTTGCCTTGTCACGCCGGTGGGTATTTTGTAACCTCTCTTGAAGTCTCTTTAGCTTTTGCGCTAGAGCTTCCCTCCTACATAAATGAATTTGATATTCGAGGTTAAAGAAACAGCGTTCCACTAGCTCTCTATTCCTTGCCAACTCTATAAAAGTTAACTGTCACTGCAATACAACAGACTAAGACCAAGTTTCTCATAACTTAAGGAAATTAAAAATCACACAAAATAGAAAATTTACTAAACTTCGCCATATTCCCGGCAGCGGCGCCAAAAACTTGTTGCGCTCCGGCGTACGCGGTCGTACAAGTATCTGATGGCCTTTTCAAGAGTGGATATTGAACCCACGAGGGGGCCAGACCAATTAGGCAAATTATGAAGTTCAAGTATGAGATTAACCTTCACAAGTGTTGATTATAGAAGTTATCAGTAAATTATAATTATGTTTTGGGAGTGTTCACAAAACAATGCGGAAACAATATAGAAGCAACTAAAGTTAAGGCCGGATAATCATACGACACCAAACTTCGTAATGGATCAAGTATGATATTATTAATTGTTGTCTCACATAGTTGAAACATGCGATGTTCATGGTCTCTCGAGCCTCTAAACACGACAAACTATCTTCACAACTACATCATTGAGCGGGGATGCTTGACATCCTAGTTCGTGGGTAGTTCAACTACATGGATGTGGTTTCAGGGGTTTATGCTCTTGATTAGGGACTTTCGTACCTCTAATCATTTAATCCAACTTAGCTTCACAACTACTTTATGAGCGGTGATGTGATAATTATAAGCCAGTGTCCATGCTATCATTCCGTTTTATTAACTAAGCAAGGCAATTTAGTTATTTATTTATCCTAATTGCGAATCATATCGAAAGATAAGAACTTGCTCCCTACATTCCTATGTTCTTGTCTAGGGTTACTCTTTCAAGATTTTACCTAAGCTTAATGCATTTTTTCATGGTGATCAAGCATTAAAAAAACAATAATGAAAAATGTAAGACAAAATAACAATTAACGACTCAAACCAAAACAAATTCATGCATTACAATCATCTCACGCGGCCTCAACCTAGAGGAAGGTTTTAGCCACTCATTTTCATACAATAAATCAAAAACATGTTTAGAGTAATTGTACTTACAAGAATAGGTAAAAGAGAATGTAAAATTGGTGAACCTTAGGTGAGTTCTTCACTTCTCCCTTAGCTCCTCTACGGTTTCAGAAAATATTTTGTGACAAATGATTTTAGAAGCTAAGGGTTTAATTTATAGTAAATAGGGAATTTACAAATTTGGGCCGGTCATGGAATGGCTCCGTGCCACGAAATGTCACGTAGAGCTCACTGGAATTTGCATTTAAATAATACTTGGCCGATGCATGGCGCGATGGCCAACGTGGCACGGCGGTGCTACGTGAATGCAGGTGCCAACGCTAATGGCCGAGCTTCTTCCAAGGTAAAATCATGTAAAGACAATCCGTACTTGGGAAGCTTCCATGAGCATTTTGGGGAAGCTTGGGCAAGGAATATATATAGATTTCTTACCCCATTTGGAGGAGAATTGAGTAGAAGGAGAGATATTGAAGAGGATAGAGAATATAGTAGAGCATATAGTACAATTTCATCTTTCTTCTTATTCCTAGTGAAAACACCATTGTTGAAGATACAAAGCTTGGAATTGACTTTAATTCCTAATAATGAATAGTCTTGAGGAATTTCACTTTTGTGTAATTTCTCTTTCTCTAATTATGGCTTGACTAATTTCTTTTCTATAGGGGTGTGTGTGGATGATGGATGTTTAGAATTTATTGGGTATTGACTAATAAATCATAGAATTGATTATAATGCATGGATCTATTGATGTTTTCAATTTTAATATGAATATTCGTGGTTACAAATATTAGTGAATTCACTAATTTTATACACTTGAGAAAGAGAAATGAAGTTGGGCCAAGACCTCAATAGTGAGGATTTGGGGCTTTTAGGTTGGAGCTAGAAGTAGTCTATGCCTGATTCAAGCTTCATTTAAGGGATAAAGCTAGAAATAGTCTATCCTGCTCAAGCAATGTTTGGCTATTTTAGAGATCTTGATTAGCGTTTGAGAAAACCCAAAATATACAAACACTTTTGGTTGAGAAACTTTGAGTGTAGTTGAAACCAAAGCTATCCATGTGATGATTGATTCTAAGGCTTTTAGTTAATACTTATCAAAATGATACCCCATCAGATGCACAACCCTTTTTCTCTAATCTTGTCAACAACAATTATGTTAATTTGTTGTGATTGCAAATTTCAATTGAATGCTTAAGCAAACTACTTCCCTCATTTTACTACGTTTACACATTACGCTTTCTCTTGTGAATTAATTAACAACTTTTGCTAAATTTAGCCTCAATATCTATGGGAAATCGACCCCGACTTTTATTTGGGTACTTGTTTACATACGATCATAGCCACCTCCTTAATTAAGAGTTGTTTAGGGCGTTATATAAAAATATGGAGTCATTACCAAGGATTAGAAATTGATTGCCATTTTTGTTAATTAGTTTCGCATTTGTAAACGTCTTGTTTATCTTTTACGTTATTTTGTTGCTCTTGACGATTTGAACAGGATAAAGGATGATTCCAGACTAGTGAAGATAATAGTGTTGACGGAGTTATTGGATGTTGAAGATGAACCACTAGCTCATGGTGTGGCGGTGCTATTCGCCACCACCTCCAATTGTAGGAAATGCAATATTTCATGTTAATAACACCATGCTACATCTCATCCAAATGAGAGGATTATTTGGAAACCTTGATAGTAAAGATGAAAATCAGCATATAAGGAATTTTGTTGAAATTTGCCTGCCATTCAATATCACGAACATTAGCTAAAGAGTCTATTCGGCTAAGATTGTTCCGTTCTCTCTCATGGGGAGATGCTACATCCTTGTTGGAGGAGCTACCTCAAGGTTCGATAACTTTATGGAATGAGTTAATTGAGGCATTCCTAGATCAGTTCTTTCTACCCTCATGAATGTTGCAATTGCGTGATGAAATCCCAAACTTCTATCAACTTTTGGGAGAGTCGTTACATGAGGTTGACACTAAAGAAAAAGGTGGTCATGTGTCCTAATCATGAGTTATTGGATGGAGTGCTCTTGCAAAGATTTTACTAATTGCTTGACTCTATCAAGCAAGTTTGTGGAAAATAATTTAGCTAGTGGTGTTCTGATCTCCGGGCAAAATAGTATGCCCGAGTTACGACTGATAACTTAAATTAGTCTTGTTTATCTAAGTTATTCTATACATTGTGATGTGATTTTAGCAAATGTGAAGATATGTGCTAACCAACATGATTAGTCCTTGTTTTGTCGGTTCAATGATTTTGAGGGAACTAAATCATAAGTTGGTGAAGGAAAGGAATGGAGTTGGAAGAGCGGGCGAAAGTCGGCAAGGGTAGGCCATGGCAAGGCTGGCCCACGCCCGGGCGGCGTGCCGCGGCTTGTGCGTGTCTTTGCGCCCGGCTTCGTGCCACGCCTATGCCGGAGCAAGTACGCGGAGGCGCGGCAGGCAGGCAGAGCACCAGCGCGCCAGCAACGTGCTACGGCATGCCATCCCCGCGACAGGAGAGTGCCATCACGCGCACGCAGCGTGACACGCTACCAATCTGGCAAGAGCTGCCCTAGGGTCAATTTTTGGGCAATTTCCGAGAAGAAATTAGGGTAAGATTCATATCCTCAAGGTGGAGGAAAAGCGCGGTGAAACGTAATCGTCGTGCCGCGACGTAAAATTAAGCCCTTCTTGGGAGAGCAACCCAAAGGGTACCATGGGTACCATTTTAATTTCTTGCATTAGAGTTGATTTTATTTTATTTTTCATCTTTTATTGTTTGGTAGAAGGGTCAAAAAGCACGAACGGAGAAATGCGAGTACCGTGGAGGAGAAGCTAACAAACATGGAAGAGAAAAAGTGTGGGGTCAGACACCCACTTGTGCAACATTAAATAAAGGCATGTTGTTAGCTAGGCCTAAAGGCCTCGAGGAGTATTTCTCACCCTCTTTAAATGTTAAGTTGATCTATGGAGACACTTAGCATGATTCAAGTGTGTGGTGAGGGAAATTTTAAAATTTTTGTGCTTAACGATGTTGTGTGAATGGAATGCTTGTGAAAAGTGAATTTTTTTGTGAGTTAAGCATGACTTCATCACCCGTTAGTTTCTTTTCCGGTTCTTTTCCGACAGAGTGCGTGAACCGAAGAATAAAACTTTTCAACTTTATGCAGCATATAATGTTTTTAGTCATAGTTAGATACTATTTCTGACGATGGATGAATGACGACCGTCTTCAGAAAAAATTAGTCATTAGGTTGGTTTTTGACCCCGTAGCTAATTGATGGCTTGATGTTCTTGTTATGTGCTATGCATGATTGTAAGATACAAGTGTGGTTAGTTTTTTGAAGCATATGAAGTATAACTTTGTGTGAGACACTTAGGCTCTTGAATTTGACTCAATGTGATTGAAGCTTAACTTTGAATTCTTGTGATTAGTTGAGTTAAGAGTCTGCGAAATGTGTCTTGAATTGAGCATGTGCCATGAGTGTAAGGTTTTCCGAATATTCCGTGCTATTGTGGAATGTCTAGAACTTGCACGGGTGTGTATATAAAACGAAATGAAGGATGTGAAGTGTAGGAGATGATTTAGGCATTTCTTTGAATGAACCTAAATGTTATCCCTCACTTTACCTACCTTGAATATTTAATCCTAGTTAGCCCCATTGAGCCTTGAGCCTATTCTTTATTAGCACAACATAAGCTTAATCCTATTTGTTTCATTAGCCTTGAATTCAATCCAAAACTCCGAAGCGCTTAAGTGAAAAATCCGAAAGAGGGAAGGAGTGAGAATTGGAAAGAAGGAAGAAGTAGCAAGTTGTGAATGTTGAAAAGGAAAAAGGTGCACTTGTGTAAAAATGGTTGATTATTAGTAGGGAGTAAGAAAATAAATGAATGAAAAATTGTAAGTACTCCTTACTACTAAAGAGTGGTGTGCTTAAAGAAATGGGAACAAGAAGAAAATTCCAAGATTGAAAAAGAATGAGGAGGAAGTAAGAAAAGAGATGTCCTTAATGAATGTTGGATGTATTAAAAGCGCTTGGGGGAAGATAGTCACTATTACTGGCCAGAATAGTACCTACCCGTCCCTTAGCTTATATTACGACCCATTAAGTCCTACTTGATACGTTTATACATCCTTAAATTAGTGGAGTAAAATACTGAGGCAAGCTTAAAGGTCATTACATGATGCATGTGAATTCTTTGTGAGCGGCGTAATTTTTATTCATATACCCATACATGGTGTTATTTGAAAATTCATGAGTTAAAATGGATAACTCTCTTGTTGTGAGGCACATGTTTAATAGGGGATATAATCCATGTTGGATTTCTTGTCGATTGATTTTCATGAGTTTGCTAAGATTGAGAGTCAAGTCTTGAGGTTAGGAAGTCTTAACATAGTTAAAATTGATTTTAATGGTTAAATCTTGCCTGGTCTATTTGCAGCTTGCTATCTTACATAGTCATTATAGTCGTAGCTAGAATAGTCTTGCTAAATTAGCTACCTGCGAGTCTTCATGTGCATGAGATGTAAAAGGTTTGTTCGAGGACGAACAAGGATTTAAGTGTGGGGTTGTGATCTCGGGCAAAATAGTATGCCCGAGTTACGCTTGATAACTTAAATTAGTCTTGTTTATCTAAGTTATTCTATACATTGTCATGTGATTTTATATAAATGTGAAGATATGTGCTAACCAACATGATTTGTCCTTGTTTTGTAGGTTTCAATGATTTTGAGGAACTAAATCATAAGTTGGTGAAGAGAGGAATGGAGTCGAAAACGCGGGCGAAAGTCGGCAGAGGTAGGCCATGCAAGGCTGGCCGCGCCAGGCAGCATGCCACGCTGTGCGTGGCTCACGCCCAGCACCATGCCACGCCTATATGCCGAGCAACGCGCCGGAGCGATGAGCAAGCGAGCACCGGCGTGCCAGCAACGTGCCACGGCGTACCATCCCGCTGACGAGGAGGAGTGCCATCGCTGTTGCCCAGGCAACGTGATAGCGCCAGCCTTGACAAGGGCTGCCTAGGTCAATTTTTGGGCAATTTCCAGAGAGCCTCCGCGGTGGGCCATGTCACGGAGGTAGTGCTCATGATGGCACTCCGTGACACGTTGCTTGTTATTTCGGGGAAAAATTCTCACTAGTATAAATAGCACTTAGGTTCATTTTAGATATTCTGACTTGGTGGAGCAAGAACGTGGGTTACAAGCAGTTGAGGGGACGAAAATCTTAGGGTTTTCTCTATCTCTTTCTCCTTTCTTTCAATTGTTTGTATGATTTACACTCATTTGATGATGTTTAATCCACAAATGAGTGGCTAATTTCACTTCTTCTTGAGGTTAAGAACATTTTGTAGTGAAATGCGTTGTTGATCATTTAGTTTTTTCATCTTTTCTTCCATGGTTGTTCTATTAATTCTTGTTCTTATTGCATTAATGTTTGGTCAATGTTAATGTATACCTAAAAGTACGGTATCACTCGAGAGAGCAAGAAATTGGAAAGTTGTGAATTGATAGGATATGATCTTTACTTAGTTTGGGAAAATTGAGAATTGATTTACCTTAGATAGAAATATCCGAAAGTCATATTAGTCATACGGAATCAGTTTTGTATGGATAGAACATGAATTTCTTTTTATCACGGAAATGTGGAGTGGAAGGTTCATGATTCTTAAGTTGGGTTAAATGCGAGTTTTACTCCATAGGCAATAATTCTTTACTAGCAATAGGAGGAAAGATTAATCAATTGTTTGATAATTTATTTCTCTACATGTTCGTTTAGCCTCTGATGAGCCGCAAGTGTACGGGTCGTGCAAGTAATATAGTAGCTCTTTTAGAAGCAGGAATGTCGAACCCACGGGGACTGGACCCATTCCTCTAACTACCCATTTCTAGTGTGATCTTAAATATCTAAAGTGTTGGTGATAGACATTTTCGTTTGGAGAATAATTAAGTCTAAGTTTGGGTCAACGAAATATTCTGAAAGTGCTAGGAGCAACATAGAGTCAAAACCAATTAATCTCATGCGATACTACGATTTGCAATGGAATAAGTATAGGACTATCAATTGTTATTTCACATAATTAGAATTGCATGTTCATGGTCTTTCGAGCCTCTAAAAACAGCAATCTAGCCTCACTTTGCATCATTGTGAGCGAGGAGTTTAATTTTCTAGTGGCGAACCCCGTCTGATGTGGTTTTACGGGGAAACGATTGAAGGACTTCAAATGCGTCTAACATTTGCTCAACAGCACTTCAACTACTTCTTCGAGTGGTGATGTGACATCCCAAGTTGGTCTTTCATAACCCCGTGTGGTAACCAAGCAAGGTGTTAGGTATATTTCTATCCAAACACGGAACCCCTCCGGGTACTTCATACTCCCCACATTCTCATGTCCCTGACCTAAGTGTAATGCCTTCTCAAGCTATTTCCCAAGCTAACAAATATTCGTTCATGGTGATCAATCATTAAAACAACCAACAAATCGAGAATGCAAGGCGAAAACAACAATCAATAACTCAATTCCAAAACAATATCATAGAATTACAATCATAATTCATGTCTTCAACCCTAGAGGAAGGTTCTTGCCATTCATGTTAGTAAAACTAACGTTAATCTACTCTAATCTACTATTAATCTACTTCTAACTACATGCCCATGAGATTGGTAGATGAGAAGGGAATTTGATAAACCCTAGATGAGTTCTCCCACTTCTCCCTTCTCTCCGTTACGGTTTTAAGATAAAATCGTGACCAAATGAAAATAAGAGCTAAGGGTCCTATTTATAGTAAATGGAGAACCTGCATAATTTGTGTGGTGGGCGACTCCGTGTCACGGAGTGTATCACGGAGCACTGCCTCCGTGACACGGAGGCATCGCGAAGCTGCTGGAAATCAACCCGAAAATCGGCTTCGGCGAACCTTGCACGCTGATAACACGTGGCACGCTGCTTGGGCAGCCGCGTCACACCCTCTTGGTCCTTGAGCCCTCATGCCGTGGCACGTTGCCAACGTGCATGGGGGCTGTTTTTAGGCAGCCTGCCTGCCGGCTGGCATGCTGCCGACGCGCCGGTGGGCTGTTTTGGGCCTCCCTCTGCTGACGTTAGCGTGTTTATTCCGTCTCCAAGCCTCTACTTCACCAATTCATGAATTAGCTCCTCAGAAGTCATCAAAAACCTACAAAACAAAGGCTAATCATGTTGGTTGCTTTTATCTTCACTTTTATATAAAATCACATGAAAATGTATCAAATAGCTTAGACAACACGACTAATTTAAGCTATAAAGCGTATCAGGACCTATATTATTTCCGTGATGCAACCCACACTTAAAGTCTTGTTCATCCTCAGCAACCTTTTACATATCATGCATATGGAGAATTTCACATAACTAATTTAGAAAGATAACTCACGCTATGGCTATAATGATTACGTAAGATACAAGTTAAAAATAGAACAAGCTATGAAATACAACTATGTTAAGACTTCTTAACCTCGAGAATCGACTCCCAATCTTAGCAAACTCATTGCCAATCAGGCGATTAAGAAATCCCACATGAATTTTATCCTTCGTTAAATATGTGCCCTCACGGAAAGAGAGTTACCCAATCACACGCAAATAATTTTTACTTCACAACATGTGTGGGTATATAAAGATTTTACACTCACTCTCACAAAAGAATTCACATGCATCATGTCATGACCCATAAGCTTGCCCTTAGTGTATTTACTCCACTAATTTGAGGATGTAGATAGCAAGATCAAGTAGGACTTTGTAGGTTGTAATGTAACTCAGGTACAGGTAGGTACTATTATGGCCCATTTAAAGTGACTATCTTTCCTAAGCGCTTTTAATCATCACGCCCTCATGGCGAACTTCCCTTCCCTTACTTCACCTTTTTATCATGATGGTTTATTATTTCCTCTTTTGTTTCCCCTTTTATTTAGCACTTTTGACTTGTCAGGAAGGAGCTCTATAATTTTGTTTTTACTTTGTTTTCTTACTCCTTAACGATAATCACACATTTTTTCACCCAAGTGCACCTTTGTCCTTTCTCAACTTCTACAACTTGCTACTTTTCATTTCTTTTCATTCTCCTCACTCCTTTACTCTTTCAGATTTTTCTTCTCCAAACGCTTAGGAGCTTTGGGTCAAATTCAAGGTTAATGAAAGAAACGGTTTAGGCATATGTTGCAGCTATCAAAGAATAGGCTCAAGGCTCAACGGGGCTAACTAGGATTAATTTTTCAAGGTAGGTAAAATGAGAGTAAAGTAGGTTAATTCAATGAAATGCCTAAATCATCTCCTACAATTCACATCCTTCATTTCGTTTTATAATCACACCAGGCAAGTTCTAGACAATCCACAATAGCATAGAATACTCAAAATTACACTCACTGCACATGCTCAATTCCAAGACACATTCAGCAGACTCTTACTCGGCTAATCACAAGAATTCAGATTCAGCTTCAATTATTTTGAGTCACATTCAAGAGCCTAAGTGTCTCAAACCAAGTTATACAATTGCATGCTTCAATACTGAACATACTTGCCTCTCACAATCATGTACAGCACATAACAAGAATATCAAGCATCAATTAGCTATAGTTTCAAAAAACCTTGACATCTATCGACTAATTTTCCTCAAGATGGTCGTCATCCATCCATCGTCGGAAACAGTCCCTAACTATGACTAAAACATTATGTACAGACAAATAAAAATAAAATAAAATAAAATAAAATTTTATTCTTCGGTTCAAACTCCCGTAGAAGAACCGAAAAAGAAAAACCAGCAGGTTATGAATTCATGCTTGACTCACAAAGATTTTCAAATTTTTCTCATTTTCCAAACAAGCATTACATTGCCAACAATTTGTTAAACACAAAAATTTTGAATTTTTAATTTTCCTGAAATTTCCCTCACCCCACTTAAATCATGCTATGTCCCGTAGCATCAAATTAACACCCCATTTCAAGAGGTGAGAAATACTCCCTGAGGCCTTTAGGCCCAGCTAGTAGCATATTTTCCACAAATTGCACGAGCGGGTGGTCGACCCCACACTTTTCCTTTCCATGCTTCCTAGCTTCCTCCTCCGAGGTACTCGGACTTCCCTCCACACATGCCTAACTTTCCACCAAAACACACAAGAAACAAATTAAAATAACAAAAATCAAAACAAAAGTCAAAATTACAAAGTGTACACGAGGTACCCAGCAGGTTGCCTCCCAATGGCGCCTTTATTTTACGTCAAGTGGCACGACATGGACTGCCCCTTTTCAGGACATCCTCATACCTGGGTTCTCTTTTCGAGAACCATCTCCTTTTCTTTTCTTTGTCGAGGAAACAGCCTCTCACATTCCTCCTTTCTCAACTTCTTACTGTTGAAGCCCTTTATCAGACTCGGGCTGAACACTTAATACTGCCTTTGGCCGTGCACTGTGGAATCCTCCACCCCACACTTATCCTCTGCCAACACCTTTTACACAGCAAAGGTTTTACGTAGTGTGTGGATGGGATTATTCTTGGTAGGCACGGAAGATTTCTTCTTCATCCTCGACCCTCATTTTGAGGGTCCTTTCTTTTAAATCAATCACCGCTCCTCCGGTGGCCAAGAATAACCGTCCCAAGATCAGGGGTACCTGGTCATCCTTTGAAAATCTAAAACAATAAAATCGGCGGTATAATAAATTTACCTACTTTGATGAGAATGTCCTGCATGATTCCTTCGGGTGTCACTCGTGACTTGTCGGCCAGCTGCAACATCAACCTTATCGGTCTCAGTCTTCCCAACCCCAAGGTGTTGAATAAGGATAAGGGCATTAGATTAGCTACTTTGCCCCTAAATCACACAAAGTCGGAGCACTTGACTTTACCAATTTGTATGGGAGGGTAAAACTCCAGGGGTCTTTTGAGCTTCTTTGGCATTTTGCTCAACACCTGTGACTGCCTCCCTCAGTGAGTGCTACAGTTTGGACTTCCACCAATCTAACTTTGTTCGCCATCACGTCCTTCAAGTATTTAGCATACTTAGGCATTTCTGAACATCAATAAGAGGCAAATTTATGTTAAGTTCTTTGAAAGTCTCAAAGAACTTTTTGTTTATTCCTCCTCCTTGTTCTTTTTGAATTTCTGAGGAAATGGTGGTGGTGGTCTTTGTGCTGGATGCAATGAAGATTGCACATTTTTGTTGCCCAGCGCTCTGATTCGCTCCAGTATTGGTGGATGGTCACAGTCTTACCAACTCATTTGCACCTCTTTTCTCAACTCTTTAGGCCATGCATCAGCTAATTGCCTTCCGCTTCTAAGGCTGATGGCATTGATCTGCCGGGGGTTAGGATCTGCATCGCTTGGTAAACCCCCTTGCGGCCTCATATTTGAGCAGCTGCTATTTGACCCACTTGTTTTCAAGATTTGGTGGCTACTTCTTGTTTCATGAAGTCTGTTGCCATCCTTGCTTGATTTTCTGCTAACTGATTCTGGGTCTCCATAATTTTCTGCAGTGTCTCCTCAATGCAGCTGCTACTCTGCCCATCAATCTGTCTATTCTGCTGATACTGATGTTGTTGGTTGCATAAAGTCTGCTTTTTGATTTCCCACCGCAAGAAGAATTCGGGTGGCCACGCCAGTTCTGTTGGAGTTGTTCCCAAAATTTCTGATTCCTTTTTATTCCCAACAAAATTGACTGATTCCGGATTGGCTCCACAAGATTCTGCATTATGCCCATTATTGCCGCAGACGTCACACCAACTCGGAGCTTGCTTAATTGCATTAACACAGCACGATATTTGGTGCATGCCGATTTATTGAGCGAGTCAGCATTTGATGTTGAAACGAAGCTAACTGTGCTGCCAAGGCATTTCAAACCCTCTGCTTCTGTCAGCCTGATCTTCTTCCACCTGCCTCTTGATGACTCGCTGTACCACTCTAGATTTCCTTGTGCAATTGTTCAACAAAGTGTACAACTCATCATATGTCTTCTCAAGCTTTACTCGGCTGAGAGTCTAGTAATATTTTTGTATGTGGGTCAGACTTTTACAAGGTATGGGCAGCACTTCATTTGATTGCTGATGATGGGGACAGTCTCTCAACAATGACTTGAATCTTTCCCAAGCCATATACAAGTTCTCATCAGGGCTTACGCGAAGCTTGAGTATCTCACTTCTCAACTTTGCGGTCTTGCACGGAAGGAAAGAATCTGATAAGGAACTTTCTGGCCAAGTCATCCCATGAAGTAATGGAGTTTGGTAGCTCCTTCAGCCACTTTTTCGCCTCTCCCGACAATGAAAACCAGGAGAGAAGGGGTTAGCGGACATAATGCGTAGACACGCGGTGGGGACAAGCGTGTCACTTATCTCAAGAAAGCTGTAAGTGCGTTGCGGGTCCTCATGTGCCGTTCCAGTGAACTGACCACTAGAATGTTACAACTGCACCATGTTCTGTTTAAGCTCAAAGTTCCCTCCAGGTTCCGGTTTACGGATACTAGAGGTCACATTCGTCGCTAGTGGGATAGCCACTTGCGAGCGGAGTCTTGCTTGCCATTGCTTCCAATAGCGGTTGTTCTTGGCCCACTGGTGGTTGTTGTGTTGTACCTTTTCTTGAAGTCTCTTCAGCTTTTGCTCTAGAGCTATTCTCCTTTGCAAATGGATTTGACATTCAGGTTCAAGCAACGGTTCCCACAAGCTCTCTATTTTCTAGCCGGCTCGGCGGGACAACTGTCACCTACAAATAGACAAACTAAGACCAAGTTTCTCAACACTTAAGAAAAATTTAAAAATCACACAAAAATAGATAAATTATCAAAACACATGAGTCCCCGGCAACGGCGCGCAAAGCTTGATGAGCCCGCAAGTGTACGGGTCGTGCCAAAGTAATATAGTGGCTCTTTTAGGAGGAATATTCCGAACCCACGAGAGGTACGGACCCATTCCTCCTAACTACCCATTTCTAGTGTGATCTTAAATATCTAAAGTGTTGGTGATAGACATTTTCGTTTGGAGAATAATTAAGTCTAAGTTTGGGTCAATGAAATATTCAAAAAGTGCTTAGGAGCAACATAGAGTCAAAACCAATTAATCATGCGATACTACGATTTGCAATGGAATAAGTATAGGACTATCAATTGTTATTTCACATAACTGGAATTGCATGTTCATGGTCTTTCGAGCCTCTTAACACGGCAATCTAGCCTCACTGCATCATTGTGAGCGAGGAGTTTAATTTTCTAGTCGCGGGCAATCAATTATGTTGTAGTTTACAAGAAACGATTAGGGACTTTTGTCGTCTAACCATTTTAACTCAACTTAGCCGCACAACTACTTCTTGGTGGTGATGGCGACATCCCAAGTTGGTCTTTCATAACCCCGTGTGGTAACCAAGCAAGGTGTTAGGTATTTCTATCCAAACACGGAGACCTCTCTCCGAGATTACTTCATGCTCCCCACATTCTCATGTGTGTACGACCTAGGTAATGCCTTCTCAAGCTATTTCCCAAATAACAAATATTCTTTTATAGTGAGTCAATCATTAAAACAACCAACAAATCAGAATGCAAGACGAAAACAACAATCAATAACTCAATTCCAAAACAATATCATAGAATTACAATCATAATTCATGGCTTCAGCCTAGAGGAAGGGTTCTTGCCATTCATGTTAGTAAAACTAACGTTAATCTACTCTAATCTACTATTAATCTACTCCTAACTACATACTTACATGAGATTGGTAGATGAGAAGGAATTTGATAAACCCTAGATGAGTTCTCCTTCTCCCTTCACTCTATGCAGGTTTTTTTCTGAATAAAAATCGTGACCGTAAAAAATAAGAGCTAAGGGTCCTATTTATAGTAAATGGAGAACCTGCATAATTTGGCTGTCATGGAACGTCTCCGTGTCACGGAGTGTATCGCGAACCTTTGCCTCCGTGACACGGAGGCAGCTCAGCTCAGCTGGAAATCAGCAGAAGATCGCTTCGGCAGAACCTTCGCCGCCGATAGCAACGTGGCACACTGCTTGGGCAGCGCGTCACACCCTCTTGGTCGCGGAGCCCTCATGCGGTGGCACGTTGCCAACGCGCATGGGAACTGTTTTAGGCAGCCTGCCTGCCGTGGCACTTTACCGACGCGCCGGTGGGCATTTGGGCCTCCTCTTTGCGACGTTAGCGTGTTTATTCCGTCTCCAAGCCCTACTTCACCAATTCATGAATTAGCTCCTCAAAAGTCATCAAAAAACCCTAAAAAACAAAGGCTAATCATATTTAGTTGCTTTTATATCTTCACTTTTATATAAAATCACATGAAAATGTATCAAATAGCTTAGACAACACGACTAATTTAAGCTATAAAGCGTATCATGAGACCTATATTTCCCGTGATCGGCCTCGGCATGCTCGCACTTATAGTTTAGACTCAATTTGTATAATCGTTTTAGACCGGCGGCACCAGTAGGTTCCTGAGGTCAACGCAGGCAATGCGGAACCGAGATGGGTGGAGTAGGGGAAGAAGTTTTATGCTAAACATAAAGAAACCAAATACTTCCCGGAGGAAGCAGGATAGCAGGAACCCACGGCAGCACCAAATTCCGCGGATTGTACAGAGATTGACACCGGCTAGGCTAAACTTCATTTTCGAAAGAGCCCGGGAGTGCAATCTCCATCTTATCCGGGAGTTCTATGCCAATTGGAACCCGACCTTACACAGCCACACCATAAAAATCGGAGGAAGGTTGTAACTTTTTGAGCCCCACCACTTGAATGCAATCACAGGCACGGGACACAAACACACATCCACGTCTTGTCATTGGTGTCAGTCCACCCTATGCGGACATCAACGCACCTTATGTGGAGCCCGATCGCGGCCGAGGGTGGGGTAGGCACAGGAGAGGGGCTACCATCGGACATTGCCCTATTCTCGGATGAACGGGGAGGTCGAATTTGGTTGAAGATTGTGTGTTCATGCAGATCGAGGTGCACATGACGAGATGTCACGGGATAGGGTTTGTATAGTGTATGCCACGATGAAGGGTTTGGAAATCAATGTTGGGGGCGGTGATCATCTATGCACCATGAAGAGAGCAGGCGTATCGGGGGCATAGATACAGGTTCGGTAGTCTACTTACCACGTTCCACGAGGGCGCGATATTGAGGAGGAGGCCCTGGGTACATCCAGCAATGAGATCAGAGCGTGCCTTGGATGTCGGAAAAACCAAGGCATCGGCACTGCTGCCCATGGGTCGGTGATCACACTAGCCGAGCGACATGCTGGGATGATCGAGCCACATGGCCCGTATGCAGGATGCAGATATTGCAGCTGCGCATCGGAGAGACGAAGGCAGGGTGTGTGCAGTCAGTTAAGGATCTCATTCAACGAGAATGCCGGGGCTTTATGCGGATGGGGCCGTATTTGTGGAGCCCGTGGATGATGATGTCCTTACCGATGAGAGACACGCCGAGAGGACTCAGATATTGGAGTCGAACAGGGGACGGCGGGGTGATTCGATATATGGGAGACGAAGAAATGGCTTTGATGAAGAAGTTGAATACTTTGATTGATCGGGGAGTTTCACCGCAACTTTTGTGATATTTTGCAATTATGTGAACACTGGGGACAGTGTTCGGTTTAAGTGTGGGGTGGGAGTAGTTAGGTGCCAGTTGTTTTGTTTGTGTTTTGTTTATGTTTGTTGTGCTTGTGCTAAATGTGACTAGTAACTCGTATTTTGTGTGTTTCGTAATTAATTTGGTGTTGTAATTAATTTTGAGTTGCTGTTGAATTTTGAGCTGCTGTTGTGCTGTGTTGAGCTGCTATTGTGTTGAGCTGCTGTTGTGTGTGAAGTGTAAATAAATGTTCTTTAAAATTAATATTTTTATCTTTTTCTATCGAAATTTTTTTGTTGAATTTTCTTATGTTGGGTTTCTCGGCTTTTGTTTTGGTCTTTTTACCGAGAATAGTCCCATTGAACCGAAGTCATAGATAGCGACTGTTCCCTATGATGGATGGATGACGATCGTCTTAAGGGAAATGTAGTTGATAGGAGTAGTTTTTTTCTTTCTTTTCTTTCTTTTGTTTGTTTTCCAAACGTGTCGCTACTTCATGGTTCGGAATTCTTGTTACGTGTTGTACATGATATAATGATACATTTGTGATTCATGAAAGCATGCAAATGTGTTAAACATGTTGAGATACCTAGGTTATAGAGTTCGATTCGGTGTGATCAAATCTTAATTAGTGAATTATTGTAATTAGTTGATTGAAGGGAGTGCAGCTGAATATGTCTTGAGTTGAGCATGTGCGCAGTGAGTGTGGTGAGGTCACGTTTATTCCATGCTATTTGTGAAGTGTCTAGAACTTTCCTGGTGTGTGTACTAAACGAAATGAAGGATGTGGATTTTAGGAGATGATTGAGGCATGTCTTTGAATAAACCGAAAGTTCTCATATCGCCACCACCATGAATATACATCTAGTTAGCCTCATTGAGCCTTTAGCCTATTTTTCTTTGAAGAGGTGCAAACCGAGCTTAATCCCTTATTTTTCATTAGTCGTGAATTTGATCCAAAACTCTTAGCTTAAGAAAAATAATTTTCCCACAGTGTAAAGGAGTGAGAAATGTGAAACGGAAGGATAGTGGAAGTTGTGAAAGCTACAAGAAAAGTTCAAAGGTGCACTTGTTGAAATTGATTAATTAATAGTAAGTAGAAAATCCATGAATGAGAAAAAATAAAGATGCATAACTACTCTTTGCTAGTAAGTCGAGTGTGCTTAAAGAAATGGAAACAAAAACAAAGAAGAAATTTCAAGAATGAGAGGATGGAGAAGAAAAATCCCGTAATGAAGGTGGGATGTATTGAAAAGCGCTTAGGGAAGCTAGTTGCTATTATTGGTTAGCCAGTATTTACTAGTTCCTTAGCTTACATTACAACCCATTAAGTCCTACGTGATCTTACATCACACGTTCTTATATTAGTGGAGTAAAACACTACAGGCAAGCCTATAGTTCGCCAGCGCGATGCATGTGAATTCATTGGGAGAGAGAGCGAAATCGTATTCATATACCCCTACATGTAGTGCTTTGGAAATCGTATGATGGCAAATGGGGTAATTCTTTTATGTTTTTGAGGAACATGCTTGACAGAGAGATAAATTTCATTTCGGATGTCTTGATCGAGTTAATTTGCGAGTTTGCCAAGATGAGAAATTCGATTCTTGAGTTTAGGAGTCTTAATGTAATTGTACTTCATTGTATTGATGAGAACATGCATTTTTTTCTTATTGATTTGCTATCTTAAATAATTTATATAGCCGTAGCTTGAATGGGCGAGCCAAAGTAGCTATGCGTAAGTGTCAATTGCATGAGATGTGAGTATTGTTAGGGGGCGAACAAGGTTTTAAGTGTGGGGTAAAAATAATCTTGGGCAGAATTGCATGCCCAAGTGATACTCAAATGCTTCATTTCTACTTGATTATCTATTGCTATGTGTACATTCTCATGTGATTCTTAGTTAAATGTGAATTTATACTAACCAACATGATTAGTGTTGTTTTTTAGGAAAAAGGAAACTTTTGGACGCTAATATATATGTTGGTGAAGTGCGGGAATGGACTTGGAAGCAAGGAGTGCAAGTTGACAAGGAAAGTGGCAAAAATAAGGGCTCCTTGATGGAGCCGTGTCACGCTACCATCGTGGAATCATTCTGCCTTGGAAGAATTAATTATGTCAAAATCCAGTGGAGGTTCTCGTTACCTCCGTGGCACGAACCCCGGTGCTCCGCGATGCCCTCCGTGTCGTTGAGTGTGATTATACGGAACCTCAAGTTCTAGTGAAGGTGCTTGTGATAGAACCGTGGCATGGAGGCAAAGGCTCTCGATACAAGTCGTGCCACGTTGAGGTGCAAATACCTGGGACCTGATTTCCAATGAGAGTACTGCGATACCCGATGGCACGGAGAATTGCTGTTCCGTGATACACTCCATGCCACGTTGCTTGTTATTTTTGGGAAAAATTCTCAATAGTATAAATAACAAACTTAGGTTTTATTTTAAACATTCTGACTTGGTTGAGCAAGAACGTGGGTTACAGGCAGTTGAGAGGACGAAAATTCTAAGGTTATTCTCTTCCTCTTTCTCTTTAATTTCAATTGCTTGTATGAATTCTTCTTATTTGAAGATGTTTAATTCAAAATTGAGTGGCTAATTCACTTCTTGCTTAGGTTAAGGATAATTGTGAGGATTGTAATTGTTGATCATTTCAATTTTCATCTTTTCTTCAATGGTTGTTCTACCAATTCTTGTTTTTCTTGCATTAATGTATGGCCAATGTTAATGTATATCTAGAAATCCAATTTTGATTTTGAAAAGGAAAGGATTTGGACAGATGTGAATTGGTAGGATATTATCTTTTCTTAGCTATAAAAATTGAGAAAAGATTTACATTCCAGAATAGAAATATATCTTAAAGTCTTATTAGTCAATTACGAATCAGGTTATGTATGGCTAGAGCATGAAACTTTTATATCAAAGAAATGTAGAATAAGGTCTCATGATTCTTAAGTTGGATAGGAGTCGAAAGATCCAATTCATAGGCAATTAATTCCTCACTAGCAACCGAAGATTAGCTGAATTGAATTAATAAATTACATCCTTGCATGTTTGTCTTAACCTCGGCTTGTTCATTGCTTTTGTTCGAGACTCAAATTATAATCTTGACTTGATTCTTCATTATTTAGTAAACTTTAACTCATAAAACATTATTTATTTGGTTGTCTGCATTCATAGAGATATCGTTCACTGACGCTTAAGTTAATTAATACCGTAGTTCCGTCCCTGTGGGATCGATACTTGGCTTGAAATAAACCACTTTACTAATTATGCGACCCGCGTGCGCCTGCGTGTAGTTTTTCACCGAACAATTCCCTGTGTATTTTTTCACTTGTATAAATAGAACACTTAGATGTTTTATTTTTTATCATCTTAAATATTAGCAAGAACGTGGGAAACGGCAGTTGAGATGAAGAAAACTCTAGGGTTCTTTCTCTTCTCTTTTCTTCTAAATTTCCAATTTTTCTTATGCTAAACATGTTTTGAGATGTTTAATCAAAGAATGAGTGGTTAATTCACCTCATTCTGAGGTTGAGGCTATTTGTATGATTGTATTACTTTATTTTATTTTCATCTTAATGTTCTTCTATCATGAATGGTTGTTCTTCTATTCCTTCTATTTGTATTGTAGTGTTTGACCAACATTAAGATAAATTTATAGCCTTAATTTGACCTCACGAAAGGAGAATTATTAGGGTAGAACGAGGAATAGGGGAATGTGTTCTTATCTTTGTTATAAATTAAAGGTAGGATTCTTGTGTGTGATAGAAATATACGCAATGCCAAATTTGTTTTAGCAAACGGAACAAATGCTTCGATACCTAAGATGAGTTATTGCATCATAATTTAATACATGTAGTTGGAAATTTCATAATTAGGCAATTGGCTCGAGATTCAAAGACCATAGTCAGACTTTAATTCATCATAACCATCAGCTCGTGATATGCCGAAGAAAAATATAAGTTGCATATTGCGTCCCATCCTTAACCTTACAATATTCTTGCTCATTGATTTACTCAACGTCCTTTTCTTCATTGATTGTTACTTTCTAGATTTATATTTATAACACTCTTAAATTATTGGGATACTTACACACTTGTGTAGAAAAATTGTGAACACAAAAATCGAAAAATCACTACATCATAGTCTCATTGGGTTCGATATCCGTCTTGAAAGAGCCACTATATTACTTGTACGACCACGTCCGCTTCTTGTGCGTTTGGGAGACAACAAGTTCTTGGCGCCGTTGCTAGGGACTGGCAAAATTAGTGAAATTTTGGTTTTTAGTTTTGATATGATTTTGTACAAGTGTTGACAACGATCTTAGTTGCTACACTTTAGCCCGGTACATGGCTATTTCTTAATGCTAGCAAGGAATAAAGAACTGTTTGGACCCATTTTTGGAGCACGAATGTCAATTCCATTTGCTAGGGAGAGAAGCTCTCGAAAGAATGTTGTAGTTTACGAAGAGAGATTCTAGAACAACAACAACATCCACACCGGTTGAAACGAGAAGAGTTGTTTCCCGAAATAATGGCAGCAAGACCAGTGCTGCGAGTTGTAATCCACGAGGCAAACAATGTACCTCTAGCATCCAGCAGGCAGACCGGGGAGGTAGATTTGTCTTTGAGAAACAAAAATATGGTGCAGCTCTTCCATACTAGTGACAGTTCACAAGTCCTCCCCATGAAGACCCGCGGCGGCACCTACATAATTTTCTAGAGATAAGTGACACATGAATACTCAGGGCATCATCATACTATGTAAGTTACATTGTTCCAGTTTTCCCTTCTTTGAGGAGGCGAAAAGGTGGTGAAAGCTAAACCACCTAACTCTATAACCATGTGATGATCGTAGGAAATTTTTTATTAGGTTCTTTCCTTAAGGAAGACGGCAAAAGCTCGAATGTCGGATTCTAAGTTTCAAACAGAAAGATGATGAGAACATGTACAAGCTTGGGAGAGGTTCCAGTCTATCTTTGAGAGAGATTATCCTCACAATCACCGGAGTCAAATGATGTTTTAGTGCACATTTATAGAAGGCTTGGAGCCTCGGACCAAAATCCTTTGGACTGCACGGTGGTGGGAAAGCCTTGGAAAGAACTACGAGGTGTACACATTCTTGAACAAAATTTGTTCGTAGGGCAACCCAAAATGGAGTGCTGACACCTAGAGGTGTGGTAAAGAAAGCAGTTGGCACCTTAGAGATGGATGGGCTAATAGCTGTGCTTTGCCGAGAGATAATTTGCATTACAAATCGGATGAAAACTCTCTTGTTAACATGAACTTGGGGCAACCGCATGTTCGAGTTGTAGTCCGGCAAGTGTGGTGTGAAGTTTTGGGCAGTGAACACTCAGAAGCCAAGACGTGTGGGTGTAGCTTGATTCGGTTATTTTGTAGGGAATGCGCAAAGGAGCAATAATCAGCATTATGGCAACAGTACAACCTCAACGGAGGAATCATCACAAATTTGAGTGGTAATAGTCACCAAGGACAAAGTTTGAATCAAGGGTGCACACAGAAATTAGGGGTCACATTAGAATATCCAACCCTAATTCCAAGGGAATAATGCTTCTACTCGTCAGCAACATTGAATACATCTTTGAAGACAATTACTTCAACCAAGCTCGAGATGACGGGCCGACCAAGTAAAATTGACAGCCAACATAAAAAATCAATGATTGGCTACAAAGGCTTCGGAGATTCAACTAGGGCGGCTAGGCTGGAGCGCAGAATACTAGATCTGGGTGGGTTTTAGAGTGATACAGAACCAACCTAATTAGATAAATGTTGTCACCACGAGGTGGTAAACAGCGAAGGAGTTGGTTCAAGAAAAGCCAACACAAAAACTGTAATTATAGAGGAGGAGGCCGAGGACAATGATAGAGAAGTGGGAGTGGAAATTCAACGGGAGCTATGAAGTCACCCCCCCCATAATTCATAAATTGAGTAAGCATAAGGAAGAAACATGCTTCCAAAAATTTATGGAAGTATTAAAAGTAGGTACGCATTAATCTTCTCCTGGTGGATGTTTTGCAGGGTATTTCGAAGTATGCAAAATACATAAAATATATTATGGCGAACAAGAGTACACAGAAGGAGTATGCCACAATTGCACTTATTAAGGAGTGTACATCAGGATACGGAACAAACTACCTATAAGCTCAAGATTGAGGAAGTTTTACTATACAGTTCACCATTGGGTAGTCCATCATAGCCTGTGGTTTATGAGATCTTGGGGTGAGCATTAATTTGATTCCACCTCATCATTCAAGAAATTGGGTTGGGTAATCCAAGACCCACAAGCTGCGTGATTTTGTAGCTAGCAGACCGCTCATTGGCCAGACTAGATGTAATCATGGAAGATTTGCTAGTGTAAATGGAAACCACTTATTTTTCTGGTAGATATCATAATTCTTGATTTTGACCAAATTCGGAAGTCCCATTTATTTTGGGACGTCCTTTTTAGTGCTTGGACGAGCCTTGATAGATGTAGTTTCAGGGCAACTAACTATGAGAGCCCATGACAAGGTGGAGCTATTTGATGTCTATAAAGCCATGAAGCTGTTGCTGTTATGAGAAGCTATCAGCCATTACTGTTATTGACCAAAAGTCAGCACTTCAACTTATTAGCCCAAAGGACACTTGGAAAGAGCGTTTGGTGGGACATGATAATTTCGGGGATGTTGTAACTTATGAAATGGTGCAAGATTTGAATATGGCCCACATGTTCTTTCGGAAGCAAGAGTTTGAATCCCTACGAGATCTTTGGAGCCTCCTCTAAGCCATCTGTTGAGAGGCCCTTGATTTTAGCATATTTACTGCCCAAATACTATTTTATACCTATGTTGTACCTTAATTTAAGAATAATCTCATGTATTTTGTGTAATTTGTGGCCATGGATTAACAAATATGAGTAGCTCTCTTTGTAAGTTGAAATTGCCAATGTATAGAGCTCAATGTGAAGATAATGGTCCTAATCTTGAAGATAAATATTAAGGGATGGATTTATGAATGCTGAGAAAAGCTAAAAAGGACATATGGAGTAAACTTCGTGCCACGTAGAAGCATTGGGGCGTTCAACAACATGCCACGGTGAAAAGAATTAATTTATATGGCCGAGGGCTACCAAACAGTGAGCATCCGTGACAACGAGTGTGGTAGGCAAATCTCCTGATAGCCAGCGTGTCACGGAGGGAAAATCTCACGATGGGCAGCGTGGCATGGGCACTTCACCTGCGGCCAAATTTTTGCATTTCCCAACTTATTATAAATTGAACCCTTAGCTTCTAAATTCATTATCATGAAATATTTTAGAACACGGAGAGGAGCGAGAAGGAAGAACGGAAGAAATCTACCTAGGGTTCATTATTTTTCATTCTCTTTTAATCATTCTTGTAAGTGCTCTAGTTTAATCATGTTGTTAAGTATTTGTATGAACATGAGTGGCTAAAATCCTTCCTCTAGGGTTGAAGTCATATTATGATTGTAAATGCATGATTTATTCATTGGTTTTGAGTTTTTAGTTGTTGCTTTATCTTACATTTCTTTATTATTATTGTTTTTATGATTGATCACCATGAAAATAAGCTTGTTAAGTTTAGGTAAAAGCATGAAAGAGTAACCTAGGATAGAACGCAAGAATGTAGGGAGCAATGTTCTTATCTTTACGATAGGATTAGCGGTTAGGATAGAAATTATACCTGGCCCCCGCACGGATTTGGTTCATAAAATGGGAGATAATAGATAGACACCGACTTAGAATTGTCGCATCATACGCTCTCGTAGAAGTAGTTGTGAAGCTAAATTAGCTTAAATGATTAGAAGTAAGAAAGTCCATAATCAAGGCGATAAACCCCGTAAACCATATCCACATAGTTAAATTGCTCACAAATTAAGACGCCACATGCTCGCTCAACGATGTAGGTGTGAGACTAGTTTTGTCGTGTTTAGAGGCTCAAGAAATACTATGGTATCTCATTTTAACTATTTGAGACAACAACTGAAGTTTTCATACTCGAACAATTGGGAATTGTAGGATTGCATGATTATAAGGCCTTAACTCTAGTGTCTTCTTTTATTGTTTCTCGATTATTTTGTGATCACCCCTAGATTTGATTAGAATTTTGAAATTTCTACAATCAACAATTTTGAAGGTTAATTTAACACTTGAACCCAATAATTCATTGAATTAGTCCGAGTCACAATGGGTTCGACATTCGCTACGAAAAAGGTCAGCTGTATTACTTCTCTGACAGCATCTTGTTGAGGCACAATAAGTTTTGGCGTCGTTGCTGGGGACTATTGAAATTGGTGAATTTCTTGTTTTTTGTGTTGATGTAGAATTTTCTAAGTGTTAAAAAAAATTATTTTGTAGATTTTGTTATTTTTATTTATTATCTTGATTTCCTACTTGACATGACATCATGGAGTACAAATGGGTTGAATGATGGATACTCCTATATCAATTATTCTTGTCTGGTGCGGAGGACCCCACTTGTGGAAACATTGTGCAAACTTGCAGTATATGTGGTGGTTAGGATTACCATTAGAATGGTTGTCCAAATTCAATTCCCATTTGCCCCAAGCCCCTACTAAGATCCTTACATTATTTTTGATGAGTACATGAATGATGTAGGGGAGGACTTAGAACACCAAGTTCAGATAGAAAATATGTTAAAATAGTTCCTTGAGCTGACAGAAGCGATGAGGACCATATAGAAGTATTGGGAGTTCGGACAAGGAAAATGGAGAGGTCTTAGAAATGATAAGCGCCAAGTTCATGGAGTTGATGGCCGAGGCTGGAGCGCTTTGATTGCAAGTGACGGTCTTAGCCAATGCTCAGAAAGGACTGCAAGGAGAAGAAAACGGTGAGTTCTTGGAACAACTCAAAAGTTAGAAGCTCCTGAGAGTCTCTGCCAATGGTCTCACACATATTCCCGATCCATTCATGAAAGGATATATAGAGTTCCAACCATTTGATATTCATGTGGAGTCAGATGTTGATGTGGAGAAGGTGTACACAAGTAAGGAGGTCAAGGACAATGCAATTTTAGAGTTGAGGTGTATTATGCCCCACTCGAAGCATTTCTTGAAATTAGGTTTGGTTGATAATCTAGAAATTGAGTCTTCCAAGCTTGTAGAGAAAGGTCTAGAGAAGGAACAAGCCCAGTATGTTCTGAAATTTATTGAGTCCGAGAGACAAAATGACTTCACTTACATAGGGCCAATAAGTTCCAAGAGGCGATATCTGCTGCTTGTTCCTTTTATTTTTACCACCACCCCTGGGCGTAAGAAAGCGGAGAAATTAGGGGTGAGATCCTTATCCTTAAAGTGCAGGAAAAGTGGTGAAACTTGATGCGTCGTGCCGCGACATAAATAAGGCGCTGCTTGGGAGGCAATCCAAGAGTACCACAGGTACACTTTCTTTTCTGTTTGTTTTGTAATTTTGGTTATTTTTCAGTTGTTGTTGTTTTTTGGGTTTTTTAAAGAACATATTCGGGAAGTCTAAGTACCCTAAAAGTGAAAGCTAAGGTGCATGAAAAAAGATGAGTGTGGGTCGATGACCCACAAGTTCAAAAAATGGAGAAAAGCATGCTGTTAGATAGGCCTAGAGGCCTCAGAGTAATATCTCTCAACCATGTTTTAATTATAATTGATTCTTTGGGGACATAGCATATTTTAAGTGTGGGGTGAGGGAAATTTCAGAATTTTTTGCTATGTTATTTCAGGTGAAAGTGGTGCTGGGTATAATGTTTTTGTTGAAAAAAATTAGAATTGAGCACAATTCACCCACCCTTTAGTTTCTCTTTTGATTCTTTTCCGAAGGGGAACTTTGAAGCAGAAATAAAAATTTTCATTTGTTTGTACATAACTTTTAAGTCATAGTTAGGGACTTTTCTCGAAGATGGATGGACGATGACCGTCTTGAGGGAAATGTAGTCAATAGGTGTTTTATTTGAACCCTAAGCTGATTGATATTTTGATGTTCTTGTTATGTGTTTTACATGATTCTAAGATACAAGTGGTTTTAATTGAGAAGCATGTTAACTACTTGTATAACTTTGGTTGAAATACCTAGGCTCTTGAATGTGACTCTATGTGGTTAAAACTTAATTTTGAATTCTTGTGATTAGCTGAGTTAAGAGTCGACTTATTCTGTCTTGAACTGATCATGTGCTATGAGGAGTAGGTTTTAGATATTCCATTCTATTGTAGTTTCTAGAACTTTCTTCTTTGTGTATACAAAACAGAAATGAGGGATGCCGATTGTAGGAGATTATTTAGACATTTCTTTGAATAGGCCTAATTTTATTCCTCGCTTTACCTACCTTGAATGTCTAATCCTAGTTATCCCCATTGAGCCTTAAGTCTATTCTTTGATTGCTTCAACATAAGCTTAATCCTTTTCTTTCAATAGCCTTGAAGTTGATCCAAAACTTCTAAGCGCTTAAGTGAAAAATCTAAAAGAGTATAGGAGTGAGAATGCGTCAAAAGAAGGAAAAATTAACGGTTGTGGGAGTTGAGAAAATATCAGAGGTGCACTTGTTTGAAAATGCTTGAGTATTGGTAGGGAGTAAGAGAACAAAAGAATTAAAAAGTTGTTTAAGTACTCCTTACTAATAAGCTAAGTATTTCTTAAGAAATGGGGAAACAAAGGAAATTTATGAGTGGAAAGAATAAAAGGTGAAGAGAAGAGATCTCCGTAATGAAAGTGTGATGTATTAAAAGTGCTTAGGGAGAAGATAGCCACTATTACTGGCCAAAATAGTACCTACCTATCCCTTAGCTTACATTACAACCTGATAAGTCCTACTTGATCTTACCTTCAAATATTCCTAAATTAGCGGAGTAATACACTACAAAAGGCAAGCATGAGTCAATACATGATACATGTGAATTCTTTGTGAGAGTGAGCTGAATTCTTATTCATATACCCATACATGTTATAATTGGAAAACTTGCGAGTGAAAAATGGGTATCTCTCTTGTTGTGAGGGCACATATTTGAGGAAAGATAGAATTCATGTTGGACTTCTTGATTGGCTAATGTGCATGAGTTTGCTCACGGTTGTAAGAGTCGATTCTTGAGGCCAGGAGGTCTTAACTTGGTTGTATTGAATTTGAATTGTGTTATATATTATATATATAGCATGCTTTATTTGAACTTGCCATCTAAATCAGTCGTTGTAACCTCAATTTGAGTCGCCTTGCATCAATTAATAATTTGTGAATCTTCCTTGTGTATGAGATGTAAAGGATTTGTTTGAGGACAAACAAGGCTTTTAGTGTGGGTAAGTGATCTTGGGCATATTTACATGTCCAAATACTATTTTATACACATATTTGTACCTTAATTTAAGAATAATATCATGTATTTTGTGTAATTTGTGGCCATGGACCACATATGATTATCTCTTTGTAGGTTGAAATTGCAAATGCATGGAGCTCAATGTGAAGATAATGGTCTTAATCTTAAAGATAATATGTTAATGAATGGATTATGGATGATGAGACAAGCTAAAAAGGACATTTGGAGTCAACTCCATGCCATGAAGAAGCATTGGGGCGTTCAAAAATGTGCCACAGAGCAAAGAATTAATTTATATGAGCGGGGGCTGCCAAGCGATTGAGCATTCGCGACGGAAGAGTGTCACGGAGGCAAATCTTAAGTGATAACCAGCATGTCACCGAGGAAAATCTCCGCGATGAGTAGTGTAGCTGCAGGCTGTTTCACCACAGGCCAAATTTTGCATTTTCCATCTTATTATAAATTGAACCCTTAACTTCTAAATTCATTATCATGAAATATTTTGAGTACACGGAGAGGGGCGCGGGGAGAAAGAAAGAACTCTACCTAGGGTTCATTATTTTCCATTCTCTTTTAATCATTCTTGTAAGTACTCTACTTTGATCATGTTGTTAAGTAATTGGCACGAACATGAGTGGCTAAAACACTTCCTCTAGGTTTGAGGTCACTTGATATGATTGTAAATGCATGAATTCTTCGTTAGTTTCAGTTTTAGTTGTTGTTTTGTCTTACATTCTTTATTATTATTGTTTTATGCTTGATCACCATGAAAACAAACTCGTTAAGCTTAGGTAAAAGCTTGAAAGAGTA
This sequence comes from Datura stramonium, assembly GCA_018107945.1. Lineage (NCBI taxonomy): Eukaryota > Viridiplantae > Streptophyta > Magnoliopsida > Solanales > Solanaceae > Datura > Datura stramonium. The sequence goes on along the minus strand of JACEIK010002209.1, from coordinate 90,558 downwards.
ACCCTAGGCTAGAATGCAAGAATTTAGGGAGCAAGTTCTTATCTTAATGATAGGATTAGCGGTTAGGATAGAAATTATACCTAATTCGCCTTTCTCGATTAATAAAATGGGATGATAGCTGGAGCATTGACTTAGAATTGTCACATCACCACTCGTAGAAATAGTTGTGAAGCTAAGTTAGCTTAAATGATTAGAGGTACGGAAGTCGACAGTCAAGGGCGAAGCTCCATAAACCACATCCACGTAGTTATATTGCTCACAAATTGGGACATCACATCCCACGCTCCATGATGTAGGTGGGAGACTAGTTTGTCATGGTTAGAAGGCTTGAAAGACCATGAACATCGCATTTTAACTATTGAGACAACAATAATGTTTTCATACTCGAACCATTGGGAATTGTAGGATTGCATGATTATCAGGCCTTAACTCTAGTTGTTTCTTGTAGTATTTCTCGATTACTTTGTGATCATCTCTAGATTTAATTAGAATATTTTTTAAATGTCTACAATCAACACATGTGAAGATTAATTTAACACTTGAACTTATGAATTAGTCTAATCCCTGTGGGTCTGAGTCACAAAGGGCCACTGTGTTAATTGTACCACTGCGTGTGCTGGGGCGCAATAACCACCCAAGGCGGAGAGTGAGCATTGACTCCACCGTCAAGTATGCATTTTGGAAAGGCGATACAATGTCTATCATTATTTCTTCAAAAACTAACATATTCACAGGTTCAAGAAGCATTGGTGGTCCTAAGGAAGAGAAAGAGAGCCATAGGATGAAAAATGTGGACATCGTGAAATTAGTCTGAACATATGCATGCACAAGATATTAATGGAGGAAGTATCCAAGCTAGATTGTGCAACATCAAGAGGTTGAACCCGGTGATGAAAGATGTGATGCGGAAGGTTGAGGTAAGTGATTAAATGTAGGAGTGGTCTATTCGATCTCCCTAAGAGTGAATGGAGTTGGCCGGTTCAGTGTACCAAAGAAAGGGGGCATGGCAGTTATAACTAATGACAAGAATGAGTTGATTCATACTTACGGTCTGTTGGAGGATTTGCATGGACTACGAGAAATTAAATGAGGCAGCCCGAGGAAAGACCACTATCCCATTCCATTTTATTGAGCTTAGATGTTGGACAGACTTGTAAGGTAGGAGTATTATTTCTTTCTGGACAGTTATTACGGCTATAATCAAATAGCCATAGCCTCGAGAAGATCGAGGAAGACCATATTTGCCTATCCATATGGGACGTCGCCTTCAAGCGTATACCATTTAGGCTATGCAATGCACCAGCCACCTTCCTATGATGCATGATGACTATATTTCATGAATTGGTGGAAGACTATGTACAGGTATTTATGGATGATTTCTCTATTTTGGTAACTCATTTGTTGTATGTTTGCACCATCTATATGGGATCTTGGCTTGGTGTAAAGATACAAACCTCATAAATTGAAATGGCACTCTTTAGTCAAGGAAGGGATTGTCCTTGCCCACAAAGTGTCACAAGCTTTAAGGTTGATCATGCCAAGGTATAGGTAATTGAGAAATTTGCTACTCATAGGTGTTTATCAAGGGTGTATGCAGTTTCTTGGGACATGTTGGAGTTTTTATAGGTGGTTTAGTCAAGATTTCTCAAAGATCTCTGGGACGATGTGCCGACTACTTGAAAATGATGTAAAGTTTGAGTTTGGGCTAGAATGTGTTAGTGCTTTTGAGGAGCTAATGAAAAGCCGGTGGAAGCTCCTATTTGATTGCTCTTGATTGGGGCGCCCACTTGAGATTATGTGTGACACCGGTGATGTGGTTGTGGGTGCATTTCTAGGCGAGAGGAGAGAAAAGATTTTCCACTCCATATACTATGCAAGAAAAGCACTAGATGATACTCCAGGCTAATTATATTATCACAAAGAAGGAGATGCTGGCACTGGTGTATGCATTTGATAAGTCGGGTCCTATCACGGTTGGGACAAAACTGGTGGTACACACGGATCATACGGAAAGAAGGATGCTAAGCCCGGAGTTGATTCGAGTGGATATTATTGTTGGAGGATTTTGATTGGAAATTCGAGACCAGAAGGGCAGCAAAAATCAGGTAGCAGATAATTTGTCGCAACTAGAGGATAGGTCACTATGTGATGTTAGTCGCATCCGAGAGGAGTTCCCTATTGAGCAAGTTTTGGCACGATGTGGGGCGGAACTCCCTTGGTACACGGACATAGTGAACCTGATAGTAAGTGGAGTGTACCCACTAGAGGCAACCGCTCAACAACGAAGAGGCTAAAGTATGAGTCCTATTTTACATATGGGATAAGCCATATCTATTCAATCAGGAGTCCAGATCAAGTGAGGATGCGGTTCATTCTAGAGAGCCGGGTGACACAGGGGTTGAAAGTTGTCATTCTCGTCGTGTGGCGGTCATCACGGTGTAGAGCACACTGCTCATAAGGTGCTCTAGTAGGGTTTCTTTTGGTCAACTTTATTCAAGGATGATGCAGCATATGTTGAGGCATGTGATGAATTCCATAGGATAAGGCACAATCAATAGAAAATATGAGATGCATTTTTGCAATATCTTGGAGGTCGAGGTATTGATGTGCGGGGATATATTTCATGGGGCCATTTCCACCGCCATTGACAATCAATACATTTTGGCAGTAGTGGACTATGTCTCCAAATGGGTTGAGCCACATCCTTCCCTGCTAATGATTCCAAGGTAGTGGCCAAGTTTTTGAAGAAGCCAGATATTTTCTAGGTTTGGAACCCTACGAGCTATTATTAGCGACGAAGGCGTTCGTCTTTGTAAATAACTGGTTCAGAAACTTATTGGCCAAGTATGGAGTCAGGCATAAGGTTGCTAATGCATACCACCTGCAGACTAGTGGATAGGTTGAGGTATCGAATAGGAAAGTCAAGCAAATTCTCTGAAATTGTGAATGCTCAATGAAAAGATTAGGCAAGCAAACTAGATGATGCTTTGTGGGCATATAGGACTGCCTATAATACTCCAATTGGGACTTCACCGGATTGGTTGGTTTATGGGAAGGCCTGTCACTTGCCTATGAAGCTTGAACATTAGGCATATTGAACATGAGGAAGTTTAACATGAATCTTCGAGTTAGCGAGGGGAAAATATTTGTGCAATAGCATGAACTGGAAGAGACTCGATGGCATGCCTATGAGTATGTGAAGCTTTATAAAGAGAAGACCAAGAGATGGCGCGACAAGAGCACAGTGCCTCCAAGTCTTCGAGCTTGGGCAGATAGTGTTACTATTCAATTCCTGGTTGAAGATATTTCCAGGGAAGTTGAGGTCCAAGTGGTCTGGACCATTTGAGGTTTCTATGATGACACCATATGGGGCAGTTGAATTGTTGCAAGAAGATAAAAGTGACACAATTTTGGTGAATGGTCAAGAGTGAAAGCACTATTGGGGTAGGGGCATTAATCGAGAAGACGTCCATCACCTTATCTGATAAGTGAGTGTAGTTGGGTCGTGCCCACGTATTAAATAAGAGCGCTGAGAGGCAGCCCGCGGTAGTGTAATAGTTGGAAGCCTTTAAAAATAATGGAAGTCGTGCCACGGCTAAAACTACAGTGCTGGGTGGAGGCAACCCACTAGTTTCTAACTTATTGATGACTCTGGATGCAGTACAGGATGAGGAGGCTAAATAAAATGAATGGGGATAAAAAATGTTTGCGAAGATGCAAGGTAAGTGCATGTCAAAAAGGGCATCATCAAGTGAGTCGGCGCAATAGCTCCGTGTCACGGAGTTGTTACTGTGCCACAGGCTCCGTGTCTAGAGCCGTAAAAACCCAGCACTGCAAAATAGTGCAGGTCGTGTCTACTTCATTTCATGAGCTTATCCTACGTGATAGCTTCCGTGACATGTTGATGTGGTTTGTGTGGCGGGTTTCATTAAATTGTGCTTCCGGCCGGCCCCAATCCCCCTCTTTTATTTTTAATCTTCATTTTCAGCCCTAATCCCTAGTTTTAGTGCGATAAAGACCCAGCCCCTCCCCCTCTCAAAAATTTACTCCAGCGTGACGTGTTACAATACTATTCTTTCCCATTTCTTTTTCTCTCGGCTTAAGCACAAGAGCATTAGGTAAGTTCTCTAACTTTTATCCCTCTTGTCTTTAAAATTATTTTTCTTGAACATGTGGGATGAAGAGAAGCAAGTAAAATCATGTTTTGGGTGGAACATATTGGTAGATGTTATTTGATACTTTCTTCTTACACTCGATAGACCATTGATTGATTGTATTTTTGTACGAAAAGTATATATTGTGAAAGTATGGGTGTTCTAATTTACAGCTTGGCTAGAAAGTATGGAGGATATAATTGCAAGTGATAAAATCATGACATGGTGAATATATGTTCCTTGTATTTTCTCCAAATTTCTATACCTGGTGAACCATAAGTCTATGTGATGAATGGTGTTGTAGAATTACTCAACATACACTTTTACTATGTGCATAGTTGAAATATGGGGTTTTAATGAAGATGGAAACATGGTGTAGTGATGAGGGAATCATGAAGGGCCGAGTTTTCTCTTTGTTGGGATGTGCATCTTGAGTAAGGATAGCACTGTGGAACTGTGACATGGGAATTGGCCCATTTGTCGGTTACATGTAGTTTGGAAGGACATGCTAGAGGATACAACATATTACGTGCTGCCAATGCCCCATTGTGAAAATTATGTTCTTTGTAAATGTGGGCATGCATAAATTGTAAATGTTCCTGATTACAAGTTCCCAATTGCTTGAAGTCTGAGTAAAGAAACATGAACTTCATGTAAATGCTAGTGTCATGGGTCTGAGTTATTTAATTGTACGAAGTTTGAGTAGTACAAGATAATTTCCAAGTTCAATCTCTTAGTGATTACCTTAAGTGACAACGTTAGTATACTGTTGTGGTTGCTTTATCTTGTCATGTTGCTAATGATGTTTCATTATGGGAAAAACTAGTCAATTAGGTTTGAATAGCGGAATTTGAGTATCTGATAATTATGACTAGTGAACCTATGCTAGGAACTAAGTGTGGGGTAACCACCAAAGCCCTCACTTAGTGTTGGCTAGCCATGTTAAATTCTAACTAATTTTGGTCTATGTGTTGAATAAACGGGAACAATGTACGAGCCGAGGAAAGACCAAAGTAAAGGTGCTTCGTCCTCTTGCGGGGGAGGCCGAAGGATTTGACCTGGTGCAGCTGTGTCCAGCATCCCACCAGTTCCAAAGGGGCCAGAAAAATGATTTAGTACCAAATGGGTGGTCGATGTGTTACACCCAGTAAAATTCCCGACACACGGATAGCTATTCGCACATGTTGGTTAACAGTTTTAGAATCCCATACATGCTAGAAAAGGCTAGGGAAAGATCGGACAAGCGCCAGAAGTCGGCGCGTCTGGGCAAAAATGTGACTTATAAATCGCATTCGGGGAATGACTTATAGGTCCCAATTATATATAGCTCCTCAGCGATGGCGGCGTGTCATGGAGGCGAGGCCTCCGCGTTGGCTTTCAGTGACACGTTGGCCTTGACCGAGGCCCAAGTATATAAGCCTCGACTTCGGTTATTTCATAACATATCTCAAATAATTTCCCAGAACGTGAGAACGAGAGAGAGTGCACGAAAGTTCTTACAAATTATCGGCTCGATTACGCGAGTCAAAGGTAGTCCAAATCCAAATTAACCTCGAATCTGAAGAGGTATTTGCGAGGAGCATTCCTGCGGATTTAGTTTCGCGAAATTCGGCCGACAAATCGTCGTGCTACCGGTCTAAGGTAAGTGGAATTGCTCCAAATTAGTGTCAATGTGCTCCTATCCTTAAAGTGAATACTTCTCCCATACGGACTTTCGAAAAATGGCAAGTTTTCGATCGTCTTTCGATAAGCCAAAGTTAGGGCTATAAATATGTCGAAAGTAACGTTATCTTATAGAATATTGGTGTATTTAGTCCTAATTGACATATATGTGAATGCAGTTGGGAGAAATAGGCCGTCTTGACCGAGCCTTGTCCGAAAGTCGGATAACCCGAGGTTAAGGTATGTAAAGCGAGTTTCTTCGGCAAGTTAGTAGCTTTAGCCTTGTATATCATAGTAAACTCCGTAATAGAACTCCCGGAGTTAAATATTGAGTATTGTGCAAGTTCAGTAGTCTGGTTTGCGTTGTTATATCGTACTCAGTTTGAGAAAGTCAATAAAACGCGCCAAATAGCGAGTTAGCATTCCCGGACTCAGTATAGCCGATGTGTGATTAGCAAGCATATTTTAGATTAATATGAATATTCAGAATAAAAGTTAGTAAGTAAAATCAGACAGACAGATATGGCTGCTTGTCTACAGTTAGCCATACGATCGAAAGCATCTCAGCTCTGAATTAGCCATACAAAGCAGATAGTATGCAGCTACGAATTAGCCATACGAGCAGATCATATCTTGAGTACAGTTAGCCATGCGGTTAGATGAATCACGGAGCTCGGTATAAGCGGTACTAAAGAATCGGATAAACACAAAGAGATCGAGAATAAGAAATAATAATTCAGATAATATTTTTCAGTTTTAAACATGATTGCTATTTATGTGATTATTGATTGTTGAGACTTGGTTTGTGTTGTGAGGGCACCACAGTGGCGTCTCGCCTTGCAGGTTGTGTCGTGGCCATCCCAGCAGTGGGTGGGTTTCACGTCCTCCAAGGGTGGCATGCCGTCCCCAGTTTGGACGAAGATGGGATGAAGCTTTCCCATATCAGGTTGATCAGCATTATTATACGAGAAAGCCTGTTGTGCGCTGCTTGAGGAGAAGCGAGATTCAAATACGGTTTCGATTCACAGGATACAGTATAGGAGTCCTCCCGAGACTCGGAACACGGTTATTTATATCGGAGGCTATGGCCGGCGGAGACAGGGGGTCGGCGAGGTGCTCGTAGTTAGCAGATCGGTGGAGTGACTTATTTTTGGCTGGTTTTGACCGGGTAGGTATATGGGTGTTTCTTGCTTGGCGCCATCGGCTTATAGGGGGTTGGTATTGGCTCTTACTTGGAATATTTATATATGTATTTATATGCTATATATTAGTTAATAGATAGCAGAACACCGGCACGATCTCTGATGCAGCTCCTGCCCTATCATAGCACGAGAAAAGCCTGATTCAGTTCATATCAGTTTCTTCGGATTGATTATCTCACACTGTCGGGGTACTGAATTTATATTTGTATTGATTGTATTCGGTTGCTTTGCATACTCGGTACCGGCCAGTACGCGCCCATTAAGAGACCTTTGCATTACTTACTGCCAGTACTCATAGAAGAGGAGAGGCGTCCCTCGTGATTCCAGCTAGCTATAGAGTCGTAGCTCTGTCATCCGGAGCTTGATATTCAGAGGTGTAGTTTATTTTTTATTTAATGCAGTATGGGTAGAGGCAGGGGACTGTCCGGAGCCATTTTATCGATTACTCATAGAGGCTTGCAGATTGTATATATTTATCTCCGTGGTCGGTTGAGCGGTCGGGTGAGCCGTGCGTTGTGTTCAGCTGTTTAGCTTTATTGTCTATGTTGGCCGTGTGGGGCCATGGTCTGATATTAGTGGTGACCTTCAGGTCACGTAGTTGTCCGAGTATTCTCTATGTTAGAAGTTTCGGAAGACTGGAACGACATGCGGCCTTGTCGACCGCATAGGTTCCTTGTTATGGTATGTCTCTGGTTAGCTGTTATTGCATACACAGGTGGCTATAGGCCCAGGCGGCCGGAGACTGTGTTTACAGCCGTTATATAGCGTTGTTTCCCGAGAAATCGAGAAATTGAGCTAGCCGAGCCGCAGATGTTCTTAGGCTCACCGGTTAGGATCCGAGGTCCTACTAGGGCACCAGGTGCAGTCATACCCCTCAAGGCGAGGCATGACAAACTTGAGTATCCAGAGCAGGTCGTGTCCCAGAAGTCTGCAAGCCGTGCTAAGTAGAATCTAATCTATGGATGTGTTGTGCACCACATACTATAGGCGGAAAATTTTGCCAGGCATGATAGATGGTTACTTTTCTTCTCATTCAATCGTGCTATAGAGCGGTACAGTATAGGGTTGAGTCTAAGCTTACCATATTCTTTGGTTACAGATACAAAAAGTCAGATCAGCGATACCCTGCCACAGGCAGGGTTGGGCTCTGGCGTGAGGAGAAGGCACGGCCGGATGCCTCGGTTTCATTCGAGAGTCGGCCGTCGAGGGTGATATAGAGCTTCATCACAGCCCTCTGTAGTCCCCCTCACATCAGGAGCCGTTTGGCACGACGCCACTAAACTCGGCGTATCGCCAACAGACCAGGAAGTTAGAAGCATAACACACATACGAGTTGCTTTACCTGTTAGATATATAAGATCGATTAGGATAATAGACAATACAGTTATCGAGATAACTGTGAGAAAGAGAGGGAAATGCAGAAGTTATCTCCATCTTTTCAGATGTGGTACAGTTCCATGTTTCTGTTTGGTTGCAGTAAGAGAAGACTATTCCTACCTCTTAGTTTTTATTCTAGTACAGTTAATGGCATGAGAATTGAGGAGAGATTTCCCAAAGTAAGTAGTAAGTGAAGAGGATTGGTTGATTCCAGAAAGTGTTAGAAAGCGTAAAGAGCCCCTATGATTACGTAAGTTGTGCAGACCTCACGGTAATAAGTCAAAAGAGCAAGTAAGACTACAAGCTTACTTGAAGAAGGTGTAAAGGCATCGGTGATGAACGCCCGGTAATAGTCAAGTTCGAGTGCGAAAAGGCCAAGTACGCCATACGCTAACAAACGGCAGGATATGTAAGATAGTTATGATTTCGGTTGTGATACCGAAAGGTAGAGTCATGTGAATCAGATGGGTCACAATTGCCAAGCGAAGAAGTATAGGCAGGACTTGGCGGTAATCTTATTAACAATGTAAGGCGGGAATACTGATTTTGTGGTGGAAATTAGAATCACCCCGGAGATGATAGAATATCGCGTATTAATTACTAAGCCTCGGACTAACATTTAAGAGACAGTGAGATTTCGGTTTAGAATGTTTGCGGTAAAATCAGCCTATGAAGAAGTTAAGAAACTGCGATACGAGAGACTCTAATCTAGTGCGGCTGGAGATAAGGCCCGAGCGAGACGATCGTGGGCTCTCAATATAATGCCAAGTAAGGCCACAAGATTCGGATGTTAAACCCACATTGTAAATGGCGAAATTTCAATAGCAAACCATAATCAAGCGCATATGTTCTTGCTTTCCGAATGGGATGAAAAATCCAACGAAATGATAAGAGAGAATGAGATATCATTAGACTATAGAAACGTATATCATGTATAGTATGAAATTCAGTAAAGCATGCCAGAGATTACGTGTTACTGAAAATTCAGTATGGATTGTACGTAGTTATTAATATATATGTATATACGAGATATCGGATATACTATGAATAGTTGCCAATAGGGTTACGGTCACACGAGATTCTGGTTAGTGCTAGGAAGTATATACGAGATAGTACGTGGGACCCCTCGCCAAGGGCAGGTTAAGTGTGATTTATGAAGCCATAGAAACTGTCTACAGTTCTCAGTTATTGAGTTACCAGACCTTATGTTTGTTGCGAGATCTAGGCTTTAGAAGCTTACAAGAGAGTTGTGCTGAATCGAGGTGGTTAGATGATAAAGGCGCGGTTAGACATTCATAACGACCAACTGGCGCCTGTATTAGCAGTATCCCTAAAGATCAGTAACGTTATCGCATGTGCCAGAACCAGAATTAGAGACTGAATAGGCATACGAAGAGGTTATATGCAGAATTATTTTTCAATACGTTAAGTGAGGTGAACATCATTTTGACTTTGTAGGTGAGAGCCGGCCTTAGTCAACCTAGAAGATATTATGTAGAACACCCCCGCAAGTCAGCCAGCCATCCCAGTCAGATAAACCCCGTGGGTACCCCAAGAAAGGGTCCATTAGTAGTGATAACAGACTAGTACTTCAATTTAGTTCTCGTAAGATATTGAAATATAGAGCCCTAGCAGCGAGCCAGTCTTTCTGAGAATGGCTCCTTAAGACCGAGGAATTTCCCAGAACAGTAGTATAAATCCAAATGGATACGCACAAGGCATAAGAAATTGGTAGTACTCTGCTAGCACGGTATTTACTAAGACAAGGAGATCGGTAGACTCCATTGAAGATTCGAGATTGATCGCCTGAGATTGGTCAAGTTAGGCCTAGCTCTACAGTTGTTCAAGTAGAATAACATAGCAGTTAGATGCCCACAACTCCGCAGTTATGCATGAGCTACAGATGCTCGAGTAAGGACATTTTAGGGCATTGTTAGACTCTTTGCAACATTGGGGTCGATCCTTGACTAATCGGTTATTAGGTTATGCGACGGATTATTAGAGATCATGATCATTATCGGGATCCTCGATCGGCTTAAGGATAGAATTCCCAGCAAGGGAAGCGCCGAGACTTTCAGATGGCGAGGACGAAGTCTTTGTTATGTGAGCCGCCTGTTTGTGTTCCGGATATTTCGGGGCTCGCCGAGATTATGAAACGAGGTATGAAAAAGAGAAATTGCGAATTTGTAGCGGTGTCGAGCGCGGCCCGAGTGGCGAAACACCGAAACGGGTGGGTTAACTCGGGACATAGTTGTGCCTCTCTGGAAAAGGAAAGCATTGAACATGGATTTTGTAGCAGGATTACCCCGTACCGAAATAGACACGATTCCATATGGCTGATAGTTGTGGTGACAAAATCGGCTCATTTCACGCTAGTGAAAGCTACTTTCGCGGCCGGAATTATGCTGAATTTTATATCAGAGAAATAGTTATATTACACGGGTGCCAGTATCATTATCTCTTACAGAGGAGCACAATTTACAGCTAGATTTTGGCAGTCATTTGGAGAGTGCAGGAGCGCGAGATTAATTTGAGCACAACATTCCACCCCCTCGGACGGATGGGCGAGTGAACAGCACTATTCAGGCTCGAGGACATGCTACGAGCGAGCGTGCTGGATTTTGGAGGTAGTTGGGACGAGCATTTGCAATTTAATTGAGTTTTGCTTATAATAATAGCTATCACTCGACTATCCGAGATGGCGCCCTTGGCATTTACGGAGGGCGAAAATGCAAATATTTGGTTAGGTACAGTTTTGAAGTGGGAGAGTCAGTATTAATTGGGCCAGACATCATTCAACAGTCAGAGGAGAAGGTAAAGCTTATCAGAGACGCCTACTGACTGCACAGAGCCGCCAAAAATCATATGCGATGTCTTTGTGCGAGACTGAAATTTGATGTGAATGGCCCGATTATTTACGAAAGTATCTCCCGATGAAAGGGTGATGATTTGCTTAAGAAAAGGTAAGTTCAGTCCGAGGTTTACTGGGCCTTATCAGCTTCGTCGAAGGATAGGCCAAGTGGCAATGAGTTGAACTTGCCTCCAGGAGTAAGTCCGTTCATCCGAGTCTTTCAACGTATCTATCTTCGAGGAAATGCATAGGAGACCCATCAGGGCGAGTCCGATCCAGGGACATCCAGGTTACGGAAGTGGCCTATGAAGAAGTTCCAGTATCTATCTTTGACAGATATATCATAGATTAAGAACTAAGATATTGTGATACTGTCAAGTCTGTAGCGTAACGAGGGAACCGAAAAGGAGATGACTTGGGAGCGAGAGGAAGATATGAAAACCAAATATCGTCACTTGTTCCAAGCCTAGTCAGGAAACAAGTATGCTAGTATTGTTTATTTTATGCGATTGCCCTATAGTATATATAAGTGAAATGATCGATCTTAATCTGTCATAGAGTACTATAGTATTGTGTGGAGTACATGTGTGGACTTTTACGCATTTCAGGTTTTGGGATAGTCATATTACAGGGGAGCTACGCGAAATTTTCTAGAAATAAGTTGAGTAAGTTGAGAAGTCCTCTAGATAGCAGTTTTCATTCGAGGACGAATGTTCTTAAGGGGAGAGAATGTTACACCCATAAAATTCCCGACACCACGGATAGCCCTGTGCATGTTGGTTAGAGTTTTTGAATCCCGGATATGCTAGAAAAGGCTACAGGGGAAAGATTGGACAAGCGCCCAGAATCGGCGTGTAGGCAAAATGTGACTTATAAATCGCATTCTGAGATACGACTTATGGATCCCAATTATATATAAGCTCCTCCGCGATAGCGTGTCACGGAGAGTGGGGCCTCCGCGTTGGTTCCCGCTGACACGTTGGCCTTGACCGAGGCCCAGAAATATATAAAGCCTCCACTTGATTTATTTCATAACATATCTCAAATAATTTCGAACGTGAGAGAGAGCGAGAGAGGGGTACAGAAAGTTCTTATAAATTATCGCTCGATTGCAGGTAGAAGTAGTTCAAATCCAAATTAACCTGAGATACGAGAGGTATTTAGCGGCGGGGAGCATTCCTACGGATTTAGTTTCGCGAAATTCGGCCAGGCAAATCGTCATTGCTCAGGGCTAAGGTAAGTGGGGTGCTTTCAGTAGTGTCAATGTGCTCCTAGCCTTAAAGTACTTCTCCCTTTTGGACTTTCGAAAAATTGCAAGTTTTCGACCGTCTTTCGATAAGCCAAAGTTTGGGCTATAAATATATCGGAGTGACGTTATCTTTTAGAATATTGGTGTATTTAGTCTAATTGACATATATGTGAATGCGATTTGGGAGAAATAGCTAGAGTGCGGCCGAGAGCTTCGCCGCTAGTCGGATAACCGAGGTTAAGGTATGTAAGGCCAGAGTTTCTTCGGCAAGTTATTAGCTTTAGCCTTGTATATCATAGTAAACTCCGTAATGAACTCCCGGAGTTGAATATTGAAGGTATTGTGTGCAAGTTCGGTAAATGCAGTTTGCGTTGATATATCGTACTCGGTTTGAAAGTCAATAAAGCAGCGCCAAATGACGAGTTAGCATTCGGACTCGGTATAGCCGGTGTGTGATTGGCAAGCATGTTTAGATTAATATGATAGATATTCGAGAATAAAAGTTAGTAAGTCAAATCGAGCCCAGTGAGATAGTAACTTAGCTACGAATTAGCCAGACAGTCGGATGATATCTTGGCTACGAATTAGCCATACGAGCGAATAGTATCTTGGCTACGGAATTGTATACGGACAAATGATATCTTGGCTACGGACTAGCCATGCGGTTAGATAAAGATCCACAGAGACTCGAGTATAAGCGGTATAGGCTCGAGATAAACACGAGAAAGCGATCATAATAAGAAATCGAGAATTCGAGATAATATTTTTCGATTTTAAACATGATTGCTATTTATGTGCTTATTGATTGTTGAGACTTAGTTGTGTTGTGAGGGCACCACTGACCAGGCGTCACTGCCGCCCTGGGTTGTGTCGTGTCGCCCAGTGGGTGGGTTTACACGTCCTCTAGAGGTAGCATGCCGTCCCGATTTGGGCGAAGATGGGATGAAGCTTTCCCCATATCGGGTTGATGACATTATTACTCTGGCTTGTTGTGCGTAAGCGCCCGAGGAAGCTTGAATTCAAATACAGTTTCGATTCTGGTCCCAGATTATAGGAGTCCCTCGGGACTCGGACACGGTTATTTATATCGCGGGCTATGGCCCGAGCCGGAGAACCAGAGTCGCGAAGGTGCTCGTAGTTAGCGAGATAGTGAGTGACTTATTTTTGTTGTGGTTTTGACCGGGTAGGGGTATATAGATTGTTTGCTTGCTTGGCGCCATCCGGCTTATGGGGGTTGTTATTGGCTCTTGCTTGCTATATTTATATATGTATTTATGTGCTATATACTTAGTTGTAGACGGCGGACCGCCGCGTACGCGGTGCATCTGCCTATCACGGCAAAAGCGTGCGGTTCATATCGGTTTCTTGATTCAGTTATCTCCTGCTATTCAGAATTGCTAGTTATGTTATTTGTATTCAGGTGTTTTCAGTTGCTTTGCATACTCGGTACCGGCGGTATTGGCGCCCATTGAGGCTTGTTTGCATTGCCACTGCGGTACTCATAGGCAGGTGATCCCGGATTCGATAGCATAGAGTCATTAACTCCTATCATCCGGAGCTTGATATTCCAGAGTGTAGTTTATATTCTTTTATTGTACAGTATGGGTAGTAGGGGCCTGTCGACCTGTTTTATCGATACTCATAGAGGCTTGCGGATTGTATATATTTGTCTCCATGTGACCGGTTGAGCGGTCGTGTGAGGCGTGCGTTGTGTTCAGTTGTTTAGCTTATTGTCTATGTTGGCCGTGTGGGGCCGCCCAGTGCGATAGTAGTGGTGACTTGCCGGTCACGTAGTTATTCGATATTCTCTATGTTAAGTTTTAGATGACTAGACAACATGGTGGCCTTGTCGGCCCGCATAGGTTCCTTGTTATGAGTATGTCTCACGGTTAGCTGTTATTGCATACACAGGTGGCTATAGGCCAGGCAGCCGGAGACTGTGTTACAGCCGTTATATAGCCCGTTGTTCCCGAAATCGAAATAGGCTTTAGCGAGGCGCAAGATGTGCTTAGGCTCACCGGTTAGCAGAGTCGGGTCCTACTAGGAGCTTTTGGTACGATCCCCTTCCCCCCAGGCGGGCGTGACAAACTTGTGCCAGGCGGAGTCGTGTCTGGGGAGTACGCAAGCCAGTGCTAAGTAGTGTCTTGTCTATGGATGTGTTGTGCACCACATACTATAGGCGAGAAAATTTGCAAAAGGCATGATAGGATGGTTTCTTTTTCTTCTCATTCGGTCGTGCTGTAGAGGCGGTACGGTATAGGGTTGAGTCCCAAACTTACCATATTCTTTGGTTACAGATACAAGATGAGATCAGCGTGCCACAGGCAGAAGGTTAGATACGGCGACGGAGAGGCACCGACGGGGATGCCACCAGTTCCATTCGAAGTCATCCCAATGGAGGGCGATATAGAGGCTTCATCACGGCCTCAGTCCCCTCACATCGAAGGAGCCGTTTGGCACGCGCGCCTCCGATAGCTCCTGTACCTACGCCAACAGACCGGGGAAGTTAGAAGCATAACTTGCATACGAGTTGCTTTACATTAGATATAAGATGATTAGGATAATAGACAGCCTGCAGTTATCGAATAAGCGCGAGAAAGAGAGGAAATGCGGGGATTCCCATCTCCATCTTTTGAGATGTGTAGTCTTTGATTCCATGTTTACTGTTTAGTTGCGGTAAGAGAAGACTATTCCTACCTCTTGTTTTTATTCTGAAATCCAGTTAATGGCATGAGGAGTGAGGAGAGATTCCCAAAGTAAGTAGTAAGTGAAGAGGGATTGGTTGATTCGAGAAAGTGTTAGAAAGCTTAAGAGCCCTATGATTACATAAGTTGTGCGGACCCTCACGGTAATAAGTCAAAGAGCAAGTAAGACTACAAGCTTACTTGAAACGGGTGTAAAAGACACAGCATCATTGATGACCGAGTAATAGTCAAGTTCAGTCGAAAAAGGCCCAGGAAGTACGCCATATACGCTAACAAACGGCAGGATATACACACCCAAGATAATAGATTACGATTTCGGTGTATTGATACAGAGGTAGGGAGGTCATGTGAATCGGATGGAGTGCATTTTGCCAAGCCGGAAGGGAGTATAGTGGGACTTGACCAGTAATCTTATTAACAATGTAAGGCAGGAATACCAGATTTTGTGGGGAAATTAGAATCACCCCCGAATGATAGAATATCGCGTATTAAGGACTAAACCTCGGACTAACAATTAAGAGGCAGTGAGATTTCGGTTTTAGAATATTAGCGGTACACGTCCGCCTATGAAGAAGTTAAACTACTGATACAGAGACTCTAATCTAGTGCGGCATGGAGATAAGGTAGCCAGAGGCAGATACGTAAGGCTCTCAATATAATGCCAAGTAAGGCCACAAGATTCCCGGATGTTGACCCACATTGTAAGTGGCGAAATTTCAATAACGGACATAATCAAACGCATATGTTGTTGCTTCCAGAATGGGATGAAAAATCCAACGAAAATGATAAGAGAGGACAAGAGATATCATTAGACTGTAGAAAGCATTATATCATGTATAGTATGAACTTGGCAAAGCATGCCGAGAGATTACGTGTTACTAGAAAATTCGATTATGGATTGTACGTAGTTATTAATATATATGTATATACAGATATCAATTATGCTATGAATAGCTGCCAATAGGGGTTACAGTCACACATATTCTAGTTAGTGCTAGGAAGTATATACATATAGTCTGGGCGGGACCCCTCGCCAAGGGGACGGTTAAGTGTGATTTACGTATGAAGCCATAGAAACTGTCTCAGTTCTCGGTTATTGAGTTAACAGACTTATATGTTTGTTGCCAGATCTAGGCTTTAGAAGCTTACAGAGTTAGTAGCCTGAATCAGGTGGTTAGATGATCAGGGCCTTGATTGGAAGCGGTCCTAGCGACCAGCTGGCGCTGTATTAGCAGGCCAGTATCTAAAGATCGGTAACGTTATCGCATGTGGCCAGAACCAGAATTAGAGACTGAATAGGCATACGCTTAGGGTTAGCAATACCAGAATTATTTTTCAATACGTTAAGTGGTCGTACATCATTTTCCAGCTTTGTAGGTGAGAGTCGGCCTTAGTCAACGTAGCGAGATATTATGTAGAACACCCCGCAAGTCAGCCAGCCATCCCAGTCAGATAAACCGTGGGTACCCCAAGAAAGGGTCCACATTAGTAGTCAGTAACAGACTAGTACTTCAGCTGGTTCTCGTAAGATATTCCAGATACGAGCCCTAGCGAAGGCAGTCTTTCTGAGAATGGCTCATAAGACCGAGAATTTCCCGAGCATTAGTATAAATCCAAGGGATACGCACAAGGCGTAAAGGAATTGGTAGTACTCTGCTAGCACAGTATTTACTAAGAAATGGAGATCCATTAGACTCCCCGTGAAGATTCGAGATTGATCGCGAGTAAGTTCGATTAGGCCCGGCTCTACGGTTGTTCAAGTAGAATAACATAGCGATTAGATGCCCACAACTCCGCCAGTTATGCATGAGCTACGAGATGCTCAGTAAGGACATTTAGGGCATTGTTGAACTCTTTTGTGGGGTCAGTCAACCCAGCTGTCCGGTTATTCAGGTTATGCGACGGATTATTAGAGATCATGATCATTATCAGGATCCTGCGATCGAATAAAGGCACAAGGTGCGCGGGTGGTCGTTCAGGTTATCCCGACATTAAATAACCTTGGCACGCGGCCAAGGCTAGATAAGCTCTAGCTATGCGGTGGATTACCTGTTCGGTTTCTTCGGCATAATAAGCCAGTATGAACGTTAATTATATGCCAAGTTCTCGAATATGAATATTTTTATCAATCAAGAAGAGACAATGTAGTAATAAACGCCTTTAGCCATAAATATATGGGGAGTTTGGTGTATTTGTAGCCGAACAACGGGAATTAGCCGAGAGAATGCAATTAGTCAGTTTAGCCGTTAGGTATAACGAAATAGAGGACAATAGAGCGTTAGCTTTCAGAACAATGCGGTGTCATCATTAGTTGTGGAGGTAAAAGAACGGCAATATAAAGACCACGACTTGGTCAGAAGCAAGGATAGAATTCGGCTTGAAGGGAAGCGCCGGACTTTCCAGATGGCGAGGACGAAATCTTTGATATGTAAAAAAGGCACACCTACGTATTCCGAATATTTCGAGACTCACTTCGGCGAGATTATGAACGAGGTATGATAAGAAATTGCCGAATTTGTAGCGAGTGTCCAAACTGCCAGCGAGGTAAAGCGAAACACCGAAACCGGACGGGTTAACTCGGGACATAGTTGTGCCTCTGGAAAAGAGAGCGGTGAACATGGATTTTTGTAGCGAGATTACCCGTACCAGACGTAGACACGATTCCATATGGCTGATAGTTGACAGGCAGACAAAATCAGCTCTTTTCCTGCTAGTGAAAGCTAATTTCTCGGCCGAAGATTATCTTGAATTTTATCGAGAGGAAATAGTTAGATTACATGGTGCTAGCCCTTAATTATCTCGACGAGAGGAGCACAATTTACAGCTAGATTTTTTTAGTCGTTTCAGAGAGGTTTTGGAACGTAGATCAATTTGAGCACAACATTCACCCTCGGAACGGATGGGCAGGCTGAACGCACCCGGCGCTCGAGGACATGCTACGGCGTGCGTCTTTGGATTTTGGAGGTAGTTGGGACGAGCATTTAAGTTAATTGAGTTTGCTTATAATAATAGCTATCCACTCGGCTATCCCGGATGGCGCCCTTGAGGCATTATACGACGAAAATGCAAATCGCTAGTTGCCATTTGGTTTGAAGTGGGAGAGTGAAACACATTCATTGTGCCGGACATCATTGCTTGATAAGAGGAGAAGGTAAAGCATCGAGGAATGCCCTGCGCTGCCTGACGCAAAAATCGTATGCGTGTGCGGTGCGAGACTGGAATTTGATGTGAATATTTGGGTATTTTAGAAAGTATCTCCGATGAAAGGGGTGATGAGATTTGGCAAGAAAGGTAAGACCAGTCCGAGATTTGTGGGCCTTATCGGATTCGTCGAAGGATAGGCCAAGTGGCAATGAGTTGAACTTGCCTCCCGGGGAGTGTTAGAATCCGTTCATCCGAGTCTTTCACGTATCTATCTTGAGAAATGCATAGGAGACCCACATCGAAGCGGTCGATCCGAGGATATCCGAGGTTACGGAAGAGCTGGCCTATGAAGAAGTTCCATTAGCTATCTTTGACAGACAGATGCGGCAGATTAAGAACTAAAGATATTGCCAATACATCAAATGCGTGGCATAACGAGGAACCGAAAAGGAGATGACTTGGGAGGCAGAGGAAGATATGAAAACCAAATATCGTCACTTGTTCCAAGCCTAGTCAGGAAACAAGTACGCTAGTATTGTTATTTTATGCAGTGCCCTATAGTATATATATAAGTGAAATGATCGATCTTAATCTGTCATGAGAGTACTATAGTATTATGTGGAGTACACATGGTGGTTTTAAATTTCGTTTTTAGGATAGTCCATATTACGGAAACTGCGCGAAATTTTCCTAGAAATAGATTGAGTAAGTTGAGAAGTCCTCTAGATAGCAGTTTTCATTCGGGGACGAATGTTCTTAAGGGGAGAGAATATTACACCCCATAAAATTCCATCGACACACGGGCAAGCTATTCGCATGTTGGTTAAGAGTTTTGAATCCAGATATGCTAGAAAAGGCTAGGGAAAGAAAGATCGGACAAGCGCCAAGTCGGCGCGTGAGCAAAATGTGACTTATAAATCACTTTGTTCCAGGAATGCGACTTATAGGCTCCCAATTATATATAAGCTCCTCGCGATGGCGGCGTGTCACGGAGGTGGGGCCTCCGCGTTGGTTCCATGACACGTTGGCCTTGACCGAGGCCCAAGTATATAAAGCCTCACTTCGGTTATTTTCATAACATATCTCAAATAATTTCCAGAACGTGAGAGAGAACAGAGAGGGTACGAAAGTTCTTATAAATTATCCTTTCGATTACCCTATGATCAAAGGTAGTCCAAATCCAAATTAACCTCGGATCACAATTATTTAGCGGCGAGGGAGCATTCCTACGGATTTAGTTTCGCGAAATTCAGCCGACAAATCGTCGTGCTACCGGGCTAAGGTAAGTGGAATTGCTCGAAATTAGTGTCAATGTGCTCCTAGCCTTAAAGTAAAATCTTCTCCCTTACGGACTTTCGAGAAAATAGCAAGTTTTCGACCGTCTTTGATAAGCCAAAAGTTTGGGCTATAAATATATCGGAAGTAGGTATATCTTTTAGAATATTGGTGTATTTAACGTCCTAATTGACATATGAATGCAGTTGGGAGAAATAGCTATGAAGTGACCGAGCTTCGTTCGCTAGTCGGATAACTTAGGAATTAAGGTATGTAAGGCGGTTCTTGGCAAGTTAGTAGCTTTAGCCTAGTATAAAATAGTGAACTCCGTAATAGAACTCCCGGAGTTGAATGGCTGAGTATTGTGCAAGTTCAGTAAGGCTGGTTTGCGTTGTTATATCATTACTCAGTTTGAAAGTCAATAAAGCGGCGCCAAATGGCGAGGATTGGCATTCGGACTCGGGTATAGCCGGTGTGTGTGATTAGCAAGCATGTTTTAGATTAATATGATAGATATTCGGAATAAAAGTTAGTAAGTCAAATCAGACAGACCAGATAGTAACTTGGCCTCTGATTAGCCATACGGTCGAATATCTTAGCTCTGATTAGCCATACGAGCAGAGATAGTATCTTGGCTACGAATTAGCCATACGAGACAAACCAAATATCTTGGCTACGAGATTAACCATGCGGTTAGATAGGAATCCACAGACTCGGTATAAAGCAGTATAAGAATCAGATAAACACAGAAACAGATCATAATAAGAAATCGAGTGAGATAATATTTTTCGATTTTAAACATAGTTGCTATTTACGTAGCTATTGATGTGAGACTTGGTTGTGTTGTGAGGGCACCACTGTTGAGCGTCTCGCCGCCCCCAGGTTGGTAATCGTGTCGCCTTGAGTGGAGTGGGTTTACGTCACTCCAAGGAGTGGCATGCCGACCCAGGTTTGGACCAAGATAGGATGAAGCTTTCCCCATATCGGGTTGTCCAGCATTATTATACGAAAGCTGTTGTCTTTTTAGCGCCCGGGAAGCAGATTCAAATACAGTTTCAGATACGAGATACGGTATAGGAGTCCTCCGGAGTCGGACACAGTTATTTATATCGCGGGCTATGGCCCGAGCCGGAGACCCGGGGGTGCGAGAGGTGCTGTAGTTAGCGGATGAGTGGAGTGACTTATTTTTGGGTGGTTTTATTGGGTAGGGGTATATGGGTGTTTGCTTGCTTGGAGCCATTCCGGCTTATGAGGGGTTGGTATTGGCTCTTGCTTGCTATATTTATATATGTATTTATGTGCTATATATTAGTTAATAGACAGCAGAGACCGCCGCGTACGCGGGTGCGCCTCCTGCCCTATCACAGCCAAAGAAAGCCTGATACAGTTCATATCAGTTCTTATCGGTTATCTCCTTGCTATTTAGAATTGCTAGTTATGTTATTTGTATTGATTGTTTTCAGTTGCTTTGCATACTCGGTGCAGTGTGCGCGCCCATTGGGAGCCTTGCGTGCCTACGGTACTTTCGCCCAGACGAGGGAGCGATCCCTCGTGATTCCGGCCCGGCTATAGAGTCATCGTTGCCTATCATCCGGAGCTTGATATTCAGAGGTGTAGTTTATTTGCTTTTATTATGCAGTATGGGTAGGCGGGGCCCACTGTCAGGCCATTTTTATCGTACTCATAGAGGCTTGCGGGTGTATATATTTATCTCCCCGTAATTGATTGAAGGCTAGAGTCGTGTTAGGCGCGTGCGTTGTGTTGATTGTTTAGCTTATTGTCTATGTTGGCCGTGTGGGGCCAAGTCTGATAGTAGTGGTGACCTTGCCAGTCCCACGTGGTTATTCGAGTATTCTTGTGTTTAAGTTTAGATGACTAGACAGCATGGTGGCCTTGTCGGCCCGCATAGGTTCCTTGTTATGAGTATGTCTGCAGTTGTTGTTATTGCATACGGTGGCTATAGGCCCCGGGCGGCTAGGGTGTGTTTACAGCCGTTATATAGCCCGTTGTTCCCAAAAATCCAGAAATAGAGCTAGCCGGGCACAAGATGTGCTTAGGCTCACCGAGTTAGTAGTCTAGGTCCTACTAGGGCACCGGAGTGCCGGATCATACCCCCTAAGGCGGGCGTGACACGATAGAAGGCAATAAATTGTATGCCCATCATAAGGAGTGAAATACTTCCCGAGGAGTGGATTGATCAGAGAGTTGGCACGGGAGTTCCCTCCCATAATGAAAAGGATAAACACCACGGACATGAACTTCATTATCAATGAGCGTAGAAATTAATAATTTACATATGGTTTAGAATTTTACGCGAATTGGGACCCCACTCTCCGCAGCCACCCAGTCAAGATCCGGGGTCAAGTCATATGATCTGAAGCACATCACTTGAATGCAATCCTCCGGTACGACAGATCTACATCCTCCACCTTCTTATCACACCGCCACTTATGCTCAAATATGGTACACATTATGCGGGAAACGTCGACGGCTTGGTGGATTCAGCACAAAGAAAAGGGGTATCACCAGACCTTGCCCCTGCATAGATGAACAGGGAGGCACGTGTCTGGCTGAAGATTGTTTTGCACCTGCCGCATTCAGGGGTGCATATGAAGGATGTCACCGGGGATGAGGTCTATTTGGTATATGCCTTAATGAGAGATGTTGAGATAAATGTAGGGGTTGTGATCAAATCAGTCGTGAAAAGTCGAGGCTGCACCAGGGAATAGCCACGACTTTGTGGTCTACTCACCACCTATCTCAGGAGCCAAGACATTGAGGAGGCTTTGGACTACGAGGCCAAGGAGGTAGAAACGGCTTATTTGTGGACGTGACAAATACTAAAGCGCCGAATACCACTTATGGGCAAGTTCTCACATTAGCCAAGACACGCTCGAGATGATAGTTATGCCTCCAGGATTTTTGGACTGCAAATGCTGCCACTTTGAATAGGTGCACGACCCACAATAGAGGATGAGCTATGGCAGGTTATTAAGGGACTACCCGTGAATGAACATTCCCGAGCCATGTGTATGATTGAGGCAACATTTGTAGAGCCGATGGATGATGATGTACCCACCCGATAAGGAAAGCGCCGGGAAGACTCAGACATTGAGTTAGTGATAATGAGGCGGATGACTCTAACCTCGGGGAGGAGAGGCTTTTGAACCGGATGAGGAGACCGATATAGTTATTTGATCGGGGGAGTCTTCACCACTCTAACTCTATTTCCCATTGATATGTTGCAAGCAACGCGATAGTGCTCATTTTAATTGTAGGGTGGTTATTTTGTGTTTTTCTATCTATGTGACTCTTTGTAAACTATGGAATGTATTAACTGGTAATAAAAAGAAATGCTATGGCATGCCATGTGTAGCTAGGAGCAAGACTTGGTACTACGTATGTAATAGCTAGTAAGATTATACATTTTACTGTTCTTAGTTATTGTTGCCATTGCTTATGATTTTTTCATGTTTTTGGGTTTCATGGCGTATGTTTTCGGTGCTTTTCCCGACAATATTACCTTTCAATCGAGTAGATTTTTTTAGTCATTGGTAGGGGCGTTTTCCTATGATCGATGCAATAATAGTCTTAAGGGGAAATTAGTCATGTTTAGGAAATAAAAACATCGATGTGGGCTAAGTACTCCACTTGGTCAGATGCTAGACTTCATGGGATATACATTTGAATCAAGCAAATAGTGAGGAAAATGGTAAGATCACATAGGTCACGATGTTTTAACTCTAAAGCTTGTATAATTTTAGGATTAATTGTGCTTGTCCTTTGAATGTGGATGAAATCATAAAAGAGGTCTAGGCTAATCAGGTTTGAATTTCTGTCCCATGTGTGGTGAGAACTCACTATATTTCTTGCGAACTTGCTTCTAGAATTTTCCTTGTGTGTACGAAGAAAGATGATAGTGGAAATTAAACATAACGGATATAATTAAGTCACTTCTTTGTGAACCGGACTATTTGACCCATATCACTCATTGTTCCTCACCTAGATGTTATCCTAGTGAGCCCGTTTGAGCCTTCAAGCCTACTTTTGTTGGGCAACCTCACTAATTAGCCTTACCCTATTTGTTCAAATGGACTCAATGTTAATTTTACCCAAATAGGTCCTAGTGCACCATATTGAGACATTATTAAAGAAAATGATCAAAGGAATGGGTGAATAGTAAGGGGGGAAAGGATTGGTGTGTGTACTCAATTTGTTGTTCATAAGCTAAATACCAAAAAAATTGATGTATATATATACGCTGGATATATATATATATATGTATAATGTGTTGATGAGTCTACACACTCCTTACATCGTGGATAAGATTATGTAAGTGAGGGAAAAAACAATCATGAAATGGATTAAGTGCTAAAGAAGTAAAGGCCTTTGAAAAGTAAAATGTGTTATTGTATTAAAGTGCATCGAGATATTAGTATCTATGACCCAAACAATCCTACCCATCCCGTAGCCGACAAAAATCCCTTTTGATCCTACAAGTGATGTTATGCTCAGTTGAATAGTACACCTAGGCAAACTCATGGTGTGTTAGATTTGCTTGAAATAATCTTTGGAGCGTGAGCAAATCAGTTATAGAATGAGCTCAATTGTGTTTGTATTAATCTCATGAAAGTAGTAACATCGCATACAAGTGAGGGCACATGATGGTAAAACTTTGGTGAAGCTAATGACCTCGCAACTATGATGCAAACATGTAGGCCGGATTTTTGGTTGAAAAGATATTCATTAGGGATTATGTGATTCTTCTTATGAATATGGTGAGTGAAGACTATTGTAACACCCCGAAACTTTTCTACACCAAATTCAAATGTTGCATGAAAAACCACGGGAAATCAAAAATTTTACGTCTCGGAGCCGGCCCCACAACGGACGTTGGTGGAACCAACAAACCATTGTAATTGGTCATGGTTAGAAGAAGCCTTTATTTGAGGGGAACAACGAGTCATAGGGCGACTGTTGATCTAACAATGGGTTGTCACGTAGATGCGTCGAATCCCAAATTCTAAGATTTACCGGACCTTCCCTGAGACAACGAAAGGAGCAACGACTCGTGGTCGCCTCCAATGAGCCTTGACCACCCATGGAAATGCACTTCCCGAGGACCGGCGGTGAACCCACGGCCCGAGGATACAAGCTTGCTCATTGGTTCTGATAGTCGTTGTTATCACCCATTGCCCCCATGCCTTGTTTTCTTACCAGTTCCTACAGGAGGTATCAATGGCCCGTTGTAACTTCCAATGGACCGTTGTACCCTGGCAAATGAGTCACCCTTGTTAACCTAGTTTTCGAGCCGAACCCTGACCCGGAATTCAACGGGACGTTGTTTCTACGAAATGACCGATTCTAAGGCCGAGTTGGTTCCTATAGGTCAGATTTCAGATTTAAATCCCAGGGTTATTTTGTAAATTTCCACCTACACAGGCCATAAACTACATCATTTGGGGTCCATTTAGGGGTTTTAGAAGAGGGTAACCAATGGTTTCTCTCATATTCCTTCTCTCTCATTCTTAAGAATAAAGCATAGAATTCTCTGGAAACCTGAGAACAAAAGCTAGAATAAGCGACAATCCTCTCAATTTTTCTAAGATATTTTCACGAGTTGTCTTCTACAGGTATGTGGGAATTCAACAAGGAGAGTGTTCTCCCCGTCCCCTAAAGCTCTCTCTCCGTTCACTACTCCGGTTTCTAGCCCTATGTTTACGAACTTGAAGATATTGTCATTGTTCTTTGATTAATTTATGTGGAATACTATCCTATGTTAATTATAACTATTTTCCACACCAGTTTGTGACTAAAATGATGCCTATTCTAGTGAAGTAAATTTTATCCCAACTTTGGAGAAGAAATTAGAATCTGGCATTTATTGAATTATTGAATCATGCTTTAATCCTTCAAAGTTAGGAAATTCCTATTGTATTTGAATGTATATCAGAAACTCAGTTCAAGGTTTAATTAGTCAGTCTCATTCCAAAAATTTATGAACTCAATATCGCTCAGGATTGTGGTCTGTCTCGGTCGGATTTTTAGCAACCTCCGGGTTGACTAGAATAATCGGCTAATCAGTTTGACTATAGTTTTCCCTAGGTGTCGAGTGGTGCCTCTCAGTTATCAGACTTAGACTCAAGTAACAGTTATTTGGTCCATTAGGCGGTCATGACATTTAGGTATATAGCTTTGACCAGCTCCAAGACCCTATTTCATATTTGAGTTTGTTCTTACTCGGTTATGACACTTCTAGATAGCGTCGATTAGTCTAGAACCTAGTTTCCAAAATCTAGTCCGATAAGATTCTTAGGGTACTCTCGATTATATGTCCACACGACTAGTCTTGGACTCAAGTTTCGAGCTATCAGCCTAGCAGTTATAGGTTTCCAGTGGGAGTAGGACTTAGCAGAGTGGACCGGTGTTCAGCCACATCCCGGGTTCCTTTGAGAACTATGTTGCCAACGTAGGATTCTGATTATAGATTATTGGCCTAGTGGCCCCAGAGACTTTGTGATCCTTCCGGTCATGCCTTTATACCCTGGAAAGGTATATTGGGTCCTACCAGTGGGGTATACATCGGACTTCACGTTTTTAGCTCACGTAGTTTATATGTCGATTCTGAGACTCTCCACTAGTCAATCCATTCCAATTTCCAGAAAAAGAATCTCGGTTTGGTTTCAGACCCATCAGTTTTACTCAGTTCCTCATTATCTCAGACATAGAACTTTTAGATTTAGGGCATGTCTTTGACACGAGACGGAGTCATTTTGACCATCTAAAGTTACTTTAGATTATTTCGATTCGAGATAATTAGTTGGTCATTGCATGTCTTTCCAATTCGATCACCCCGGCTATGGTATATTCCTCTCACATATTCGGTACATTCAAAGTACTGATGCATAATTTTACATTGTATCGTTTCACTTGTCTGTTGTAGTTCTTAGACTCGGTGCCACTAGCCGTAGTAGTTAAGATTCTCCACCTTCGCATGATGAAGTGTGATCTTCATCATCCGGGGCATTATTTATTTCTTTCAGTATTTTATTAGTTTCAGTTAGATTTAGAGTTAGGCCCAGGGCTTGTCCCAGCCCAACTCCTCTGATTAGATAGGCATCGAGATAGACATTTTCTTTCGGATTTATTAGTACTATTTAATGTTTTTATCTTTATGTTTTTAGACTTTTCTTTCATAAATGTTTTATGATATTATTTCAAAGTTCCGTTGTACATGTTTACTAAGAATGCTAGTGAATGATAGACTGAGGTTGACTTAAAGTCACTTGTGGCTTCAAGTGCATGTTATCAGTGTAGACTCGGGCGTGACAAACTTGGTATCGAGCTCTATGTTAAGAGTATCCTCGAAAGTCTGAAAACCGCATTGAGTAAAGTCCTTTTCATGAGTGTAAAGTGTGCCACACTTATGATGAGGAAGGCTGTAAGGCATTATTAGGAGACCTCTCTTATGTCCATACTCTTTGTAGATGCGTTAAAATTCCATTCCAAAAATGTTCTTCTAACTGGTATCTTTTTCATTTTTAGTGAATCATGCCTCCCGAATGAGATAACGAAAGAAGAGCCGGTAATGCAAACAGACCTTCCCTACAAGCCCCGGCAACTCCTCAAGATGATTCAGTTTCTACCATAGAATTCGGGCGGCCATTAGTTATTGGCCCAAGTGTGCCAATCGAGATGAATCACCGGAGTTGTGCGTGAACGCACGAACGGTTACGCAGCATTTGCAAGGAGTGTAGGACTTAACCTGTATGAACCCTCCATCATTTCGGGGATCAGTGGGGAGGACCCCTAATAGTTTGTAGATGAGTCAGGTAGATTACCCGTATTATGGGTTTCGGCTCCTCGAGAGTGCTGACTTGGATGCCTGCAGCAAGGGGTAGCCCGGGTTTGGTATGAGCGGTGGAAGGAGGGTTGACCGGTGGAACCGGGGCGGTGGAGGTAGGAGAGTTCCACACAGCTTTCCTAGACAAGTTTTCCCTCGGGAGGCGAGGGGAGACTATGATGGCAAAGTTTATGAACTTCACGATAGGGAAATAGGGCAGTGGAAAATTATGCTCTGGAGTTTACCCAGTTATCAAAATATGCTCCAGAGAGAAGACTTAGGCTGACTAAGGGCTCGCATGTTGAAGTTTGTTAATGGGGCGTCAAACCTGGTCCTCAAGGGTGCAAGACCCGTCTTGATCAAGGACATGGACTTTTCTAGCCTGATCATTTATGCCCAGCAAATTGAAATTTGAAAAATTAAGGGATATGGAGAGAAAGAACAAGAAGGCAGGGTGCTTGTCCATTGATTTAGGCAATCAGAGGTCTAGCAGTAGTGTCCGCTCACAGCGGCAACAACAACAGCGGCAACGGCGAAGACGGCACCTAGTTCGGCGGACACCCCAACCTTTCGGTCCCTTGGGTTGGAGGGTGGGTCATCGGCACTCAATCTCGGGCTCACAATGCGAAACGGTATCTTGTTTTTTCCCAAGTGGCAGAAATCATCTGGAGAGTGTCTACAGGGTAGGGAGGACTGTTTCGATTGTGGACAGCTCGAGGCATCGAATTAAAGAATGTTTGTCAGTAGGACCCAGGGAAGATAACAATCCACTACCTCGCGGCTCCGGTAGGCCTTGACTCAATAGGCCAGCTCGCCAGTGCAGATAGCAGTCAACGCGAGAATCATTTGTCACGCCGCCTTGGGGGTATGGTAGCCCTGGTGCCCTAGTAGGACCTAGACTGCTAACTGGTGAGCCTAAGCACCTCTGGTGCCTGGCTTGCTCTATTTTTGATTACGGAAACAATGGGCTATACTTGTTGTAAACACGGCCTCCGGCCGGCCCCAGGCCAATAGCCACCTGCATATGTAATAGCAGGTAACCAGAAACATACTCGTAACAAGGAACCTATGTGGGCCGACAAGGCCACCATGCTGTCTAGTCATCTGAAACTCAACATAGAGAATTTGAATAACTACGTGGCTGGCGGAGTCACCACTCTTGTCAAACTATGGCCCACACAGCCAACATAAACAAGGATACTAAACAGCGAACACAATACACGGCCTCCCGCGACCGGCTCAACTGACCACAGGGGAGATAAATATATACAATCCACACAACCTCTATGAGTACTGATAAAATGATCGGGGCAGAGACTCCGAGCCTACCCATCTTTGTACAACGGAAGAAAATGAACTACACCTCGGAATATCGAGCTCGAATGACGGGAGGCGTGACTCTATAGGCGGCTGGAATCACGAGGGATCGCCTCCTCATCTATGAGTACCTGCAGGCAAGTAATGTAGTGCCCCAATGGGCATCGGTACCGCTGGTACTGATTATGCAAAGCTGTGAATAATACCATAGAATAATAAAGCACATAACTAGCAAATGCTGAAGAGCAGGAGATAATTGAATTTGAAGAACTGATACAAACTGAATCAGGCTTTCCGTGCTGTGATAGGGTAGGAGCTTACCTGTCGTCATGGCAATCTGCTGTCTATTAACTAGTATATAGCACATAAATAGATATACATGCTTAGCAAGCGAGAGCCAATACCAACCCCCATAAGCCGGATGGCGCCAAGCAACAAACAATCTATATACCCCTACCCGGGTCAAAACCAGCCAAAAATAAGTCACTCCACTCATCTACTAACTCCGAGCACCTCTGTCGGCCCCACAGGCTCCGGCTCGGGCCATAGCCCAATATAAATAGCTGTGTCTAAGTCTAGAGGACTCCTGTACTGTATCTGTAACTGTATCTAGAAATCTGTACCTGCTCCTTGGGCGCTAGTCGCACAACAGGGCTCTGTACTGTAATGCTGATCAGCCTGATATGGGAAAACTTCATCCCATCTTCGTCCAAATTGAGGGATGGCATGCCACTCCTTGAGTGATGTAACCCACCCGCTCAGTGGGCGACATGATTGCAACCAAGGGGTGGCGAGGACGCTCAAAAGGGTGCCCTCACGACACAGCCAAGTCTCAACAAACAATAGGCACATAAATAGCAAGCGTGTTTAACTGAAAAATACTAACTGAAATCGATTTCTTATTGATCTCTTTCTATATTATGCGATTCTTTCTTGCTTTATGCGAATCATGATCTTTATAGTAAGGCTAATCTGTAGCCAAGATACTGTCTGTCTATATGGATAATCTGTAGCCAAGATATAATCTGTCTGAATGGCTAATACGCCCAGCGAGGATACTATCTGTCTATACGATTTAACTTTACTAACTTGTATTCGAATATACATGTCATATTATTCTAAAAACATGCTTGCTAATCACATACGGGCTATATTTGATCTGGAATACTAACTCGCCATTTGGCGCATGCTTTACTATCTTCCCGGACTGAGTACGATATAACAACGCAAACCGGACTTATTGAACTTGCACAATACTCATCATTCAACTCATAGGATTGCATTACGAGTCTACTATGATATACAAGGCTAAAACTACCTTCTTTGAAGAACTTTGGCTTCCATACCTTAACCTCGGAGTTGTATCCGACTATCGGACGAAGCTGGTTAGTACTCAGCGCTCTTCTACCCAACTGCATTCACATACACGTCAATTAGTACTAAATACATCACTATTCTGAAAGACAACGTCACTTCCGATATATTTATAGCCTAAACTTTGGCTTATCGAAAGACGATCACAAACTTGCTATTTTCGAAAGTCCGGAAAGGGAGAAGTATTCACTTTAAGGCTAGGAGCACATTGTACTAATTTAGGAGCAATTCCACTTACCTTAGTCCGGTAGCTCGATGATTTGTCGGCGAATTTCGCGAAACTAAATCCCAGTAGGAATGCTCCTGGCAGTAAATACGGTATACGAGGTTAACTTGGATTTGGACTACATTTGGCGTAATGAGCGCGGTAGTTTATAATACCCTTCGTACTCTCTACGATTTCCTCGCGAGTTTCTTTGAAATATCGATGATTTAATAAATTAAAACCGAAGTAGGGCTTTATATACTTGTGCACGATCAAGGCCAATGTGTCCACGAAGCCAACGCGGAGGCCCCACCTCCGTGACACACTACCATCGCAGAGGGGCTCTGCCCCGGCTCCTTCCGTAATGGTTCGATAGATTTCTCATCCGTCTTTTCCGGGCCTTTTTCAGCGTGTATGGCTTTCAAATATGCTTAACCAGCACGCGAATAGGCCATCATCTATGTGCAGGGAATCTTACGGGGTGTAACAATTTCTATGCTCTAGCTAGTCGGGATCGGGGAAGTTCACCTAACGTAGTTGCTGGTATGTTATGTCTACTTCCATATAGACGTATATTCCCTCTTAGATCTAATAGCTACTCTTTTCGTTTGTGACCCCATATATAGCGGTTCCAGTTCAATATAAGTCCAGAGGTCCTCTCAAGCCCTTCTGGAGTCTCCACCCGGTTGGCGAGTCATATAGGGCCAAGTTTGGGTGTATAAAACTTGCCCAGTTCAGTCTTGAATAATAAAGTCATTCCGGGCGATCTCATAGAGCTAGAAATGAGTGGAGCTTGACCTTATTCTCGGCATTGATTGGTCACACTCCTGCTATGCCTCTCCGATTGACTGCACCAAACTAGAGTTGTCAATTTTAGTTTTCGAATGAACAAATGTTACAATGGTCGGGCAGAAGTTCAGCGCCTAAGGTTGGTTATTTCCTACCTTAAGGCCAGAAAACTCATTTCCAAAGGATGTCTATATCATGTTTGGTTTTGGGTCAAGGATTCCAACTGAGACCTTAGCCATTCGGTGAGTTCGGTTGTGTGCGAGTTCCCCGAGATGTATTTCTGAGATCTTCCCGAGTTCCCCCTGAATGGAAATAGACTTTGGAATAATCTCCTCAAGACACTCAGCCCATTTCCATCTCCCTCATACAGGGGAATGGCTCAAGCCCAGGCTTAACAAGATGAAGGAGCAATTAAAGATCTTCTTGATAAGGGTTTTATCGGACCCAACATATCTCCTTTGGGGTGCTTAGGTGCGGTCGTGCGTAGAAAGACGGTACCCTCAGAATGTGCATAGATTACCGTCGGCTAAACCGAGTCACGATTAAGAACAAGTACCCTGCGCCGAGAGGCCTAGAGGCCCCGGGGTATTTCTCACCCTTTGAATTTTAATTAGATGCTTTGGGGACATAGCAGGATTCAAGTATGGGGTGAGGGAAATTTCAAAATTTTGTGCTTAATGATTTTGGGTGAATTTAGTGCTTGATAGGTATTGGTTGAGGAATTTTTTTTTGAGTTTAGCATGATTCTCACCCGTTGGTTTTTATTTTCCGGTTCTCTTCCGAAGGGGGTGCACTTTGAATCGATGAATAAAAATTTTCTTTAATACGTATATAATGTTTTTAGTAATAGTTAGGGACTATTCCCGATGATGGATGTATGACGACCACCTTGAGGAAAAATTAGTCAATAGGTTTTGGGTTTTGAACCCGTAGTTAATTGATGGCTTGATGTTCTTGTTATGTGCTATACATGATTGTGAGATGCAAGTGTGGTTAGTGTTGAAGCGCAGAGAATTGTATAACTACGTTTGAGACACCTAGGCTCTTGAATGTGACTCTATATGCTTAAAGCTTAATTTTTAATTCTTGTGATTAGCTGAGATAAGAGTCTGTTGAATTTGTCTTGAATTGAGCATGTGCTGTGAGTGTAAGGTATTTGAATATTCCATGGTATTGTGTAGTGTCTAGAATGTGCACAAATTGTGTATACAAAATTAAATGAAGGATGTAGATTGTAGGAGATAATTTAGGCATTTCTTTGAATGAGCCTAATTTTTATCCCTCGCTTACCTACAGCTATGTCTGATCTTACTTAGCCTATTGAGCATTTAGCCTATTCTTTGCTAGCCACTAAAATGACCTTAATCCTTTCTTTTCATTAGCCTTGATGTTGATCCAAAACTCCTAAGCACTTATGTGAATTTGCAAAAGAAGTTAAGGAGTGAAAAGTGAAAGAAGAAGGAAAATAGTAGTTGTGGGAGTGGAAGAGAAGACTAGAGGTGCACTTGTTTAAAAATGAATAAGAGTTAGTAAGGAGTAAGAAGAAAATAGAGAAAAATAAAAATCAAAGGAAAAGTTTCTTACGTATATTACTAATAAGTGAAGTGTGCATAATGAAATGGGGAAACAAAAGAATAAAATGGGAGTAGAAAAGTATAAAGGTGAAGTAAGCGGAGGGAAGTTCTTAAGGAGGAAGTGTGGTGTATTAAAAGCGCTTGGGAAGCTAGCCACTATTACTAGCAATAATAATTACCTAACCGCCCATAGTTTACATTAACCCGATAAGTCCTACTTGATCCTACTTTCTAACATTCTTAAATAAGTGGAGTAAAAGTAAGGGCAAGCTTGTAGGTTGTACGCATGGCATGTGAATTCTTTGTGAGAGTGAGCTCAATTCTTATCCATATACCAATACACGGTTTGATTTGAAAATTTGTGAGTAAAAATGGGTAATTCTCTGTGTTTAATGAAGGATAATATTCATGTCAGATTTCTTGATTAGTTGATTTGCATGATTCTATTGAGATTGAGAGTCGATTCTTGAGGTGAGGAAGTCTTGACTTAGTATATTTGCTTTTGATGGTTACACCATGCACAATATTTTTAACTTTCTATCTAAAAGCTTATTATTGTAGACGTAGCTTGAATTGTCTTGCTCAATTAGCTGTAGCAGGAGACTTCATCTGCATGAGATGTAAAGGGTTGTTCGAGGACGAACAAGGCTTAAAGTGTTGGGTAGTGATCTTGGGCATAATTGCTTGTCCAAGTGCTATTTTATAACTTAATTTGGTATGTTTGTCTAATTATACACTTACATTCTTATGCGATTTTGTGTAAATTTGGGTATGAACTAACCAGCATGATTAGTCCTTGTTTTGTAGGTGTAAAATAAATGCATATGAGGGATGGAGTTGAGTAGTGCAAAAGATGGCAAGAAAACATTCTATGGAAAGGTTGGCAGCGCTAGAGCGGCATGCCATCTTTGTGCGCATACCGCGCCTTGCCGTGCCATGCAAGGCCGTGCCGCGGAAATGTTGCACTCAAAGCTGCGCGCCCGGCCCGGCCGTGCCACGCCAGGAGGCATTCTTTAGCGCGCCGCGGGCCGGGTCCACCGGTGCTCATCGGCGCGGGACGCCAGGTGCCACGGCCAGGCACATCGCGCCATGCCTCAGCCAAGAAACATTCAATTGCAAATTCCAGTGGACCTACATGTTACCTCCGTGGCATGGATGAAAATTGGTGTGTTCACCTCCGTGCCACGGAGCCATTTCATGACATGCCAAAAATTGCAAATTTCCTATTTACTATAAATTAAACCCTTAGCTCCTTAAATCATTTGTCACAAAATATTTTCTGAAAACCATAGAGGAGCGAAGGGAGAAGTGAAAAACTCACCTAGGGTTCACTAATTTTACATTCTCTTTTACCTATTCTTATAAGTACTCTACTTTAATGATGTTGTTAAGTTATTGTATGAGCTTGTGAGTGGCTAAAACCCTTCCTCTGAGGTTGAGGCCACTGATATGATTGTAATTCATGAATTCGTTTTGGTTTGAGTGGTTAATTGTTGTTTTGTCTTACATTCTTTATTATGGTTGTTTTTATGCTTTATCACCATGAAAACATATATGTTAAGCTACGTAAAAGCATGAGAGAGTAAACCTAGGCTAGAACAAGAGAGAGCGTAGGGAGCAATTTCTTATCTTCGATATGATTAGCGATTAGGATGAAGCTTATACTTAATTCGCCTTGCTTGATTGATAAAACGGGATGATAGCAAGATACCGGCGAATTTTCACTCCACCACTCGCAAGTAGTTGTGAAGCTAAGTCAGGGTAAAGTTAGAGGTACGAAATTCCTAATCAAGAGCACAAACCTCGTAAACCCACATCCATGTAGTTGAATTGCCCACGAACTAGGATGTCATCAGCTCAACGATATAGTTGTGAAGCTAGTTTTCGTGTTTAGAGGCTCAAGAGACCATATGAACATCGCATTTTCCAACTATGTGAGACAACAATTATTAATTTCCTTATGTGAACCATTTCAAAGTGTAGCATTGCATGATTATACGGCCTTAGCTCTAGTTGCTTCTTATATTGTTTCGAATTGTTTTGTGACCGCCCCAAAACTTAATTATAATTTACCAAAAACTTCTCTAATCAACACTTGTGAAAGTTATCTTACTCTTGAACTTCATAATTTGCTAAATTTGTTCATCCATTCCCTGTGGGTTCGACATTCGGCTCTTAAAGGGACATTGTATTACTTGTACGACCGCGTACGCTTTGGCATTGTGCGCTGGGCGCAGCACTTTGAGTTGGAGTTACCTTCCAGAGTTAGCACAGTGCGCAGTCTTCTGCGTGTCACTACTAAAAATTGCATTGGTGATCCAAGCAGTATGCCATTGGACGATTAATGGGGATAAGGATAGTCGCATATAAGGAGGTACCGGTGAGATCCTTGGTATCGAGGTTCGTAAGTTGGGGAATAATGAGATAACGTCCGTCAAGGTCTATGGAGAAACTAGCAAGTTGAGGGAGCCACATGGGAAGCAGAAGCGAACATGATGGCCAGATATCCATCACTTGTTCTCTTCCAGGAACCAGACCCAAAATCAAGTACTAAATTCCTACTCAGTACTCTAGCGAGTTACGTACTAACTAGCCTTATTTAGATTTTCTACACGCATTCTAGTTGCACTGGCTCGGGTAGTACGGTTAAGTCGATTCGGAGTAGGTTACTCCTTCAGAAATCAGTCATAGCCTCAATTATAGAAATTTCAACTCTTTTCCCTAGTTTTGGTCTTCATTCGAGGGCCAGATAGAGAAGTCCCAAAGGAGATATTGCTTAACACCCCAAAATGTTCCTATACCTAATTAGGCGTTGCATGAAAAACCACACAAACTAGAAAATTTTCTGTCTCACGAGTACCAAAACGGACCGTTGTAAGTGGTTGTGGTTAGAAAAGAGAAGCCTTTGTTCGAGGAAAACAATGAGTCATAGGATGACCTATTGATCCTAACGGCTTATCGTCACATCGTCACGTTGAATCCCAAATTCTGAATCTACCGGACCCTTCCCTTTGACAACGAGGAGGGAACAATGGCCCTGGTAGCCTCCACTGAGTCATTAGCGACCACCCGTCTCCTGCTTCCAGGAGACCCCGGTAGTGAACCGCTAGAGATACAACGCTCATTGGTTCTACCAATGAATCGTTGTTATAAACCGTTGCCCCCATGCCTTGATTTCGTACTAGTTCCTACGGGAAGAGTATCAATGGCTGTTGTAACTTCAACGAGGCTGTTTACTGTACCTAACTTTAGGTCACCCTTGTTAACCTAGTTTTTGAACTCAGAAACCACCGCCAAATTCAACGGGCCGTCATATCTATAAACGACCCGTTACGAGCTCGTTGGTTCCTATCGGCTAGATTTCAAATTTAAATCTAGGGTTATTTTTGTAAAATTCCACCTACCTAGTCCCTTAAAATACATCATTTAGGGTCCATTCGGGGGTTTTATAGGGTAACCAATGGTTTCTCCCCATATTCCTTCTCTAATTCTAAAAAATAGAGCGTAAAATTCCTTTGGAAGCACATAACAGAAGCTAGGGCAAATGACAATCCTCTTCGTTTTTCTCGAGAGATTTTCACGAGTTTCTTCTGGTATGTGGGATTTCAGCAAGGAGATTGTTCTCCCCCTGCGTCCCCTAAAACTCTCTCTCTATTCACTATCAGTTCTAGCCACAGTTTCACGAATTTGAAAACGATCATTGTTCTTTGATTAATTCATATGGAATCCAATCTTATGTTGATTGTATCTATTTCCACCAGTTTGTGACTAAAATGATGCCTATTCCAGTGAAGTAGAATTTTAGCCCAACTTTGGAGCAAAAACTAGAATCTTGTATATTTACTGAATTATTGAATTATGCTTTAATCCTTCAAAGTTAGGAAATTCCTATGGTATTTGTATGTATCAGAAACTTGTTTAATGGTTTAATTAGTCAGTCTCATTCAGAAATTTATTTACTCAATATCGCTCAGGAATGTCAGTCTAGCCTCAGTCAGATTTTTAGCAACCTCGGGGTTGACCAGAATAATGTCAGGGGCAGTAAATTTTACTATTAGTCTTTTCCCTAGATGTCGTGGTGCCTCTCGGTTATCAAATTAGACTCAGGTTATAGTTATTTGGTCCATTAGGTAGTCATGACATTTCATTTATATAGCTCGACCTGCCCCGGGACCCCAGTTCAGATTTCAGTTTGTTCTTAGACAGTTTATGAGTCTTCTAGATAAGCAACTCTGACTAGTCTAAAAATCCAGGTTTCAAAATCTAGTACGATAAGACTCTCAGGAGCCTCTTTCAGTTATATGTCACGACTAGTCTTGGACCCCAATTTCAAGCTATCAGCCTAGTAGTTTATTATAGGTTTCCAATGGGAGTATGACTTGAGCGAGCGGGGTTCCGGCGAACCCGGGTTCCCAGAACTATGTTGCCAGCGTAGTTTATAGTTATAGATTATTGTCCTAGTGGACCCGGACTTTTGTGATCACTCGAGTCATGCCTTTATACCACGACAAGGTATATTGGGTCCTACAGGTGGGGTTTATACATCAGACTCCATGTTTTTCTCACGTGGTTATATGTAAGTTACAGACTCTCCCACTAGTCAGTCTAATCTAGTTTTTCAGAATAAGAATCTCAATTTAGTTTTAGACCCATCAGTTTAACTTTGTTCGATGCACGGTATCTTAGACTCGAACTTTTAGATTTAGGGCATGTCTTTGTGACCAGACAGGGTCATTTTACCATCTTAATTACTTCACATTATTTTTCTTCAGATAATTAGTTGCTCATTGCATGTCTTTCTAGTTCAGTCACTTACATCTATCAGTATATTCCTCTCACATGTTTAGTACAATCAAAGTATTGACGCATACTTTTGTTGTATCATTCATGATACAACTGCAAATTCTCGAGACTCATCACCGCTAGCCGCCCGGTTAAGATTCTCCACCTCGATTGCCGAAGTGTAATTCTCATCAACAGGGGGCATTATTTCTTTCTTTCAGTATTTTATTAGTTTCAGTTAGATTTAACGTTAGCCGGGGGCTTATCCCTGCAAATCCTCAGTTAGATGGCTTTCAACGAGACATGATTTTCTTTAAGATTTATCAGTACTATTCAAATGTTTTGAACTTTATGTTTCATACTTGTCTTTCATAAATGTTTTATGATATTATTTCAAGTTACACATTGTCCATGTTTGCCAGAATGCTAGTGAATACACCCAGGGGTTTACTTGGGGTCACTTGTAGCTTCAAGTACCGTGGGCCCGTCCGGAGTATAGACTCGGGGCGTGACAGCCATGCTTGATTGAATGAATTTTATTCCATGATTAAAATGTTTAGCACAACTAGGTGTGAGCTATCTAGTTCCCTTGATGATGGTAATGTTTAAATTATGCCTAGGATGTTAAAGGATTGTCCTAGGATGAACAAGATTATAAGTGTGGGTGATGATCTTGGGAATATTTATCCGACCCAGCGTCTTATTTTCAACCACACCGAAGCCTAGTTGAGGATTAATGTCAAATATTCATGCATATTTGAATTAGTATGCTTGTGGACTAATAAATGTGATTACTATTTGCGGTGGAAAATACAATAATTCTAGCAGTTTCTTGGATGGACACTCAGGAGATGAGGTACGGGGAAGTTCAAAGAGCTTAAATATTGATGTTCGAATTCATCTCATGTCACGTTGCAGATTGTTCGCATTAAAAAAGCATGCGACGACACTTTGGGTAGAAAAAATTAGCTTTTGAAGGTATAAAATATCCAGTGAAGGACGTGATAGGTCCGTGTCACGGAGCAAAAATGGCGCGATGACCCCTGTGACCGGCCCTGTTCATTTTTGCGAGCATTAAACTGAAGTGAACCTCCGTGTTTGGTCTATTTCATGGAGACAAGATGGCGTATTGAGCTGTACATGGAGCTTGGATTTTAGAACTCCCACAATTCCAGTGAGCCTCAGCGACTGACTTCGTGTTAGGGAGAAGTTCCTCCGTGATGAGCTCAGGTGTCCACGAGCTAGTTATTCCCTGTATTTTTTTCACTTGTATAAATAGAACACATAGATGTTTTATTTTTATCATCTTAAATATTAGCAAGAACGTGGAAGCGGTAGTTGGTGAAAAACTCTAGGGATCGTTCTCATACATTTTTCTTCTAAATATTTAATTATTCTTATGCTAAACATGTTTGGAGATGTTTAATCCAAAGAATGAGTGGATAATTCACCTCATTACGAGGTTGAGGCTATTTCCATGATTGTATGACATTATTTTATTTTCAGCTTAATGTTCTTCTATCATGAATGGTTGATCTTCTATTCCAGCTCTTTGTATTTTAGTGTTGTAATATTAAGATAAATTCACCCAACCTTAATTTGACTCTGAAAATAGAATTATTAGGGTAGAATGAGGAATAGGTGAATGTTTCCTTATCTTTTTTATAAATTAAAGGTAGGATTCGTGTGTGGGTTAGAAATATACCTGCAACGCCATATTCGTTTAACAAAGGAACAAATGCTTCTAGACCTAATATGAGTTATTGCATCATAATTTAATACATGTAGTTGCAAAGTTCATAATTAGGAAATTATTCTAGAGGTTCGAAAGACCATAGCCCGGACTTTAATTTTCATAACCATCAACTTAGATAGAGAGCGTATTTGAAGAAAAAATATATATTGTATATGATTGCGTCCCATGCCTTAACCTTAGAATGTTCTTGCTTATTGATTTACTCCAGCGTTCTTTCTTTTATTTATTGTTACTTTCTAGATATATATTTATAACACTCTTAATTTATTGGGCTACTTACACACTTGTGTAGAATAGATCGTGAATACTAAAATAAAAAATCACTACATCATAGTCCTGTGGGTTTGATATCCACGACTTGAAAAAGCAGCTGTATTAGTTATGCGACCCGTCACTTAGCGTGCACGTTTGGGTGACAACAGAAAGGAATAGGTGCCCAGCCCTTTACCCATATGACACACCTCCTCCAATCCTCCTTGTTGAAGGAATGCTTTCGAATGTTTTTTTCAAAATTACTTCTTCCACCCCAATTCCATAGCTTCTTCCTCTAATGGATGGTAGTAGTGGAGTCTTTTCTTCTTTTATCACCTATTGGGTTGCCATTAGAGATGCCAACAAGTTAATTCTGTCCTCTAACTTTCTAATAGACACTTCATGGTCATTTACCTTTGAGTAAGATCCAAGAGATCATTTTGCAGCTCTTGAATAAGTCAGGAAATGACCCGCTCAACTTCAACCTCAAGCATGCTTTCAATACATGATGAGAAGGACTCTTCACTTCCCTGGCTATTTCGTTTCATCTGTACAAAGAGTTCCAACCTTTATTTTCATTATAAGGATACAAAATAGCCTGTTTGGCTTGTTGGTACCTCATATGAAAACCCGTCACTGGCCAGCTCTATTTACTTCATCACCACCATCAACAGTGCGCTTTTCTCTCCTCTCCTCCCACGGCTCATCCATAAATTGAGGCTTCAACATAAGATGCCCCATCGGAATTACTCAGTAGCCTTTCAAAGGGACTCATTATCATACAAACAACAATTCAATAATGGGAGAACAGAGCATAAGATGTTGAATTAACTCAACTCAATAATTAAAGGATGGTTATCAAACTATATTCCCTGGAAATGGCGCCATTTTTGATAACGTCCAAATTCACTCCTCTTAACAAGAGTGTAAACGGTCATTGGCAAAACAAATAAACTCGTGAGTGTCGGGACCCGAATCCCACAGGGAATAGTAGTTGATCACGCAAAAGTTGTCTATCAAATTGAAGTAACTTTCATCAATGTCTCAAAAATAATAAAGTAAAAATTGGGAATATCACAATTTGTTAATGGAAGCAACCAAATTCGCTCACAAAACAGTGACAAAACATAGAAAATACCAAAGGAGAGACTACTAATGGTGTGATATTATCGGGGAATTATTGGATTGGGATTACTAACAGCTCCTAGCATCTCTCAATAGTATCATTAGTTGTG
Source organism: Datura stramonium (assembly GCA_018107945.1). Taxonomy (NCBI): domain Eukaryota; kingdom Viridiplantae; phylum Streptophyta; class Magnoliopsida; order Solanales; family Solanaceae; genus Datura; species Datura stramonium. The sequence continues at coordinate 49,812 of JACEIK010002209.1, read as the reverse complement.
GACGAGGTGGCACCTTATGTTTTTCAGCAATTATGTACCTTATACCTCGGGTTTTCTAAAACCCTAAAGTCCTTTTCACAACAGCCCATCAACTTGGGTAGGGAATCAAGCTATTTCTAGCTTTGATTCTCAATGGGTGTGTGAGAATGGGTTTTGTCTATCTCTACCGAAACCTTACATGATCAACACCCAATACCCATTAATGTTTCATTATCCATACTCTAAATTCCTTTTTCAAGCTAAATTAGAGTAAGTAAATAGAAACCATTTGCAACAATTAGTATTTAGATTAAAAACTCAGATGACACACCAGAGTTACTAATTGAGTAAATCTATGTTCTATTAAACAATACCTAATACCAAATCAACCCCAATCATTTACACACCCCTGGCAAGAAATTTAGCTACTCATGTAAGTAGAAGAAGATATTGCATTAATGTACATTAAATATCCATTCCAACAAAATGAATAAGATATTTCAAGAACAAGTTCTAGTCTCCAATGGAATTTTTCTACCTTTTCAAAAAAGAAGATGAAGATTTCTCTCTCTATATTTCAATTCTCCAACATCTCTCTACTTTCTAGTACAATATTCAATACAATGAAATAATGATGTGTAATAGAGGTCAATTCTCTTTTTAAAAAATTTATAAAAGTAGGGTACAAAATGCTTCTCTTTTTCTAGGCCGGATGTTTTTTCCGCTTCTAATGGACCTCACTTGCAAGTCACCGACAATTCACTGATGCTGATCCGCGGTCCACCGGTCTGTCGCATCACAGGGTGCCAATGGGTTGGATCAATTCGGAGTTGGCAATGGCAATTCATAGGTGTTGATCCGTGGTCTTCCAATAGCCATTCTTCTTCAGCCTAGTAGGTATCTACGATTGTGGTGTTTCACCCGTGTCATCCGATGGAAGGGCGGTCCTCATATCAATTTTATACTTTTTGCTCCATTTTATGTTTCTCTACTCAAGTGAAATACACCTTAATGATCGCGAGAAGAAGCATAAACATCCAACCTAATTAAATTGAAAACCATACAAAAACTCATGTCTAAGAGCATAATGAGTTGGTAAATTACCAACTCATCAGCATTGACCTTCTCTACGATATGCAACCTATATCCTTTCCTCATGAAATGGCTCAACCATGCTAAAGGAGTTGAAAGAAGACAGATCATAGATAAGGTTTTCATCGGACTAGTATGTCCCCATGGGGTGCTCCAGTTCTCTTCATTCGGAAGAAGGATGGTTCTCTTAGGATATGCATTGATTATTGATAATAGAACTAGGTTGAAATCAACAATAAGTATCCCCTACGTAGGATTGGTGACATATTTGACCAGATTCAGGGTTCTGAGTGTTTTAAAAGATATACCTCAGATCCGGCTATCATCGGCTCAGAGGTTAGGGAGAATGACATTCTGAAGACAACTTTTCGGACATGTATATTTACTATTAGTTTGTAGTTATGTCATTTAGACTAATGAATACTCCTGGAGCTTTCATGGATTTGATTAATAGGGTGTTCAAATAATATTTTGACATGTTTGTCATTGTCATCATAGATGACATCCTTATATACTCTCGGAGTGAGGAGGAGCATGTCATGCATTTGAGAATTGTGTTGCAGACTCTTATGGATCATCATATTTAGTAAATTCAACGAATCTATGTTTTGGTTGAACTCAATTGCATTTTTGAGTCATGTGATGTATAGTGAGGGTTGATGAGCCCGCAAGTGTACGGGTCGTACAAGTAATACAGTGGCTCTTTTGAAGCTAGGAATGTCGAACCCACAGGAATAGGCATACGGGGTGAAATCTTTTCAAGAGTTAATTTACTACAACTACAACAGTGAAGACAACGGTGTAAGGAAAGTTGTTTGTTTTGGAATATATATATTTATACGAAACTAAGCTATCTATACAATTGAGTCTTAACTATGAATGAGAGCATCTTTGAGGTTACAAAGAACATGTAAAAAGCGAACTATCGATATCGTGGTTTATCTTTTCCTGCCCTCCGGTTGCTAGTGAACTAAAGCCTATAGTTAAAACTCACAAATATTTAACCCAACTTAAGAATCATGAACCTTCCACCTACATTTTCGTGATAGAAGGAATTCAAGTTCTAGCTATACAAACGATTCCACACATGACTAATATGACTTTCGGTTATATTTCTATCCACGAAGGTAAATCAATTCCCAATTTTCCCAAACAAAGAACAGATCATATCCTATTAATTCACAACTTTCTAATTTCTTGCCCTCTCGGGTGAAACGGACTTTGGATTTACATTAACATTGGCCGAGATATTAGCATTAGTAAGAACAAGAATTAAATAGAACAACCATGGAAAAGAGAAAATAAACAAGCAATTCCAATAGTACATTTCAACACAATAGTTCATAACCTCAGCAAGAAAGAGAATTAGCCACTCATTTGTAGTTGAACATCGTTAAATGAATGGAAATCATGCAAACAATTGAAAGGAAGAAGAAAGGGATAGAGAAAAACCCTAAGAATTCGTCCTCAAAGCTGCACTTTTATAGTACGTTCTTGCTCCACCAAGTCAGAATAATTAAAAAATGAACCTAAGTGTTCTATTTATACTAAGGATAAATTTTCCGGAATAACAAGCAACGTGTCACAGGTGCAACGCGGAGCAACGCCTCAAGTGACACGGTGCTGCTGTGGCCTCCACGGAAATTGTCCACCCGAGTAGTACTTCCAACGTGGCACGGCATGCATCGCGAGCCTAGCCAACGTGCCACGGTGCCGCCGGACCCTCTGCAAATGCAAAGTCGGAGAATTTAATCCCAACGTGGCACGGCACGATCGCGGACCCTCACTTTGGAGAGGGAATTTTTCCATCCCGGGCGAGTGCATGCGCGATAGCGGCGTGTCACGGCTCCATCGCGGAGCCCTTGTGTTCCTTGCTTCACCAACCGCTTCCTTGCTCGTTCCCGAGTTCATCTTCGATTTCTCCCAACATGTCATTTTTCTTCATCGAAAGCATGTTTTCCTACAAAACAACGCTAATCATGTTGGTTAGTATAAAATCACACTTCCGCATAATTTACATGAGAATGTACACACATTGTGGACAAATAAGGCAAAGAGATTATACTTGAGTATCGATTTGGCATATAAATATACCCCTTATCACCTACCCCACACACGCAAATCTTGTTCGTCCTCGAAGAATACTTATACACCTCATGAAATTGATATCCCATCATGGCTACTTAGGCTCGACAATCCGAACTACGGTTATACCGATTATGTTCAAAACAAATCATCAAGAAAACATGCATAGTATCATTATTACAATGACACTTAATAAATCAAGACCTCCTAGCACAGAATCGACTCTCGATCTTGTAAAACTTGTGCAAATCAAGCGATCAAGACATCCGACACGAATTTATTCTATCATCAAACATGTGCCCTCACAACAATAAGAGAGATTCCCCTGTTTTAATCACATGAACTCTCAAGAAGTTCATGTCGGGGTATATATATACACACAATTTCGCTCACTCTCCCAGCGAATTCACATGCCTTGTGTCATGACCCATAAGCACTCTAGTGTATTACTCCACTAATATTAGGATGCGTGATGTAAGATCACGTAGGACTATGAGGTTGTAATGTAAGCTACGGAACTAGTATATCTTGGGCCACAACCAATAATAGTGACTAGCTTCCTTAAGCCCCTTTTCACACATCCCACGTCAAATTCCGGAAATATTTTCTTCTTCCTTTTCTTCTTGGGTTATCTTCATACTTCTCACCCATCTCTTTAACACACCCGGACTAATCGAGAAAATTGGGTTAAACAACTTCCTTCACTTCCAAATACGGCCCATTTCACCTCGACTCTTTTTTTTCTTTCTCTCTTTTCTTTTCATCACTTTTCTTTTTCTTCTTATCACTTACCTCCTTGACACCATGGGAAAATTGTACATTTTCTTGAGCGCTTAAGAGCTTAGGATTTGGTTTAAGGACCATGAAAAGAAGGGGTTCACTTGGTTCACACCCTTTTCGACAAAGAAAAACTAGAAAGAAAAATTTATCAAAACTAAAGGCTGACGGGTGACTAGGGTTTTAATCTTCAAGGTAGATATGAAAAGGAAAACAAGAAAAAACTTTTTGGTTGACAAAGAAGCTCTACATCTTCTACACTACACTTCCTTCATTTCGTTTACGTACACCCACGACAGGCAAGTTCTAGACAATCGACAACAGCATGGAATAACCAATTCCTCACTATACACTCGATGCACATGCTCGACTCAAGATGACTTCACCAGTAGATTCTTGCTTTAATGTGACTAATCACAAGAATTCAAATTTAAGCCTCAATCACCAAATCGAGATTCTATGGCATAAGTGTCTTACATATGTACAAAAATTTGCATGCTTTCTATGAGTCATCTTTGCCATATAATTATTATGTACAACACGCAACAAAGATGTCAGAGCCATAGAGTAGCAACATGCATGGGATACAACCACAAACCAACTCAAAATAAAAATTTCGAAAAAATAAAAAACAAACAAAATATAACTACTCCTATCGACTTACCTTATCCCTTAAGACGGTCGTCATCCATCCATCATAGAGAAGGGTCACTATTTACGACTTCGGTTCAATAGGACTCTTCTCGCTTAAAACAAGCAAACTCCGAGAAACCCAAAAAGAAAAATAGTTCTGAAAATTTTTTAAAAATGTCGAGATTTCGACAAGACTATTTACATGCGGCTAACAACATTTCACAGCACACAACAACAATTTCGCAACAACAATATTTACAACACGAACATACACATAAAACAGAGTCAGAATTAAAACAAACACGAAAACAAAGGCAGAGAACATGCGATGATATACAAAAGAAGGCAAATTGACACCTAACTACTCCCACCCCACACTTAAAATGTTCTGTCCTAGTGTTATGCAATTACAAACAGAAAGGTGGTTCGTGAAACTCCCTGATCGGTCAAAGTACTAACACCTCATCGGAGTGCGCCGCCTCATCCCCATATCTGAGTCTCCACCCCGTCATCCTCCTCCGACTCAGAAACCGGACTCCTCGCAAGCGTGTCTCCTCGTCAGTGGGGACATCATCATCTAGGCTCCACAAAAGAAGAGGCCCACCCAACATAGTGCTTACTGGCGTTCTCGCCAAATAGGGAATCTAAATTCGAGCTGCCACAGCTCGTCCTCCGTGCCAGTCTCCCGCCTATGCGTAGGCTAGACATCTGCGTCCCGAACATGCGGGACATATGTTGATCGTCCCGAGCATGTCGCTCGGCCAATGTGAGAACGAGGCCATGAGTGGTGTCGGTGCCTTAGTTTTTGTAACATCAATGGCACTCCGCTCCATGGCGGGATGTAGTCTAGGGCCTCCTCCTCGACCTCAAGGCCCCTCGGGGAACGTCGTCGCGGCCAGCCGAATCCGTACACATTGCCCATGATGCAATCGGGCCCTCTTCATGGAGGATATGATCACCGCCCCGACATTGATCTCAGCCTTTCATCCCGGGCGTATACCAGCGCCACACGATCCGGGTCACATCTATCATGTGCACCCCCGGAATCAAACGAGGCAAATGATCTTGGCAGGATTACGCTTCCCACATTCATCTGTGCATAGAAGCAGTGTCGATGGTAGCCCCTCTCTTGTGCACCGCTCCAACGTGCCGTAGACCGAGCTCCACATAATGTGCGTCGATATCCGCATGGGTGGAGTGATGTTCATCTGTCGGAGTACGTGGGCGTCTGTATTTTGCGCCCCTAGAATGGCATTGAGTGGTGAGGCTCCAATGTGTGATTTGGCCCCTTATCTTGATGGTGTGAACTCCTTAGTGTCGGGTTCAGTTGGCGTAAAATTCCCGGATTAAGTGCGAGTTGCACTCCTTGGGCTCGTCGAAAATGAAACGTAGCCCGACGGCGTCAATCCTTTGCACCATCCGGGGGAACTCTTGTGCCAATGGTTCCCGTGCAATATGTTCCTCGGGGAAGTATTTGTTTTTCTTTATGTTTTGAGTGTACCACTTCTTCCCCCTCTTGATCACCCATCGTATTTCCCATATTGGCGGCGCCGCGTGAGGCTACCGGTGCTGCTGGGACTGCTGCTCCCAGTCTCAATCTTTTTCTTCCGGCGCTTGATGTTGATGCGCCCTTTCCTCTGTCCTGCCTGCTAGACATTGTCTCACATCCAAAGAAGAAAACAGACGGTAACAATGTTAGTCGATTAAACTTAGCTTTGACTAAAGTTGGGTTTGGCTCGGCCACCCCACACATAGTCTTTAGCTCACACATTATGCACTTTGGCAAGAACACGTTTATTCTAGTTTACAAGAAAGATACAAAATCTAGAATACTAACAAAAGAAAAAACATAAACAAAATGCTTCGTGCCTTCTTAAATTTCGACAGTATAACCTCTATGTACTACTCAGACTTCGTACAACTAATTCCAACATACTATCGATAGTCATTTCATTACATGGCATTCAGCTAAAAAGAAAAAAAAAATAAGAATATTCCACAAACTTCAACTAAGCAATTTCCGATTTTCATGTAATTGATGAGTTCATGGAATTTCACCCAATTGCACCCCGATAATTTCATCGTTTCATAGGCTTAACACGTGAATTCCTCCTTTTGCAACCCAAAATTTTCAACAATTCCTCCTCAATTCAATTTTGTCAGCTTCACAGGCCTAACTACAATTTAGCACAAAATTCTTTTAAGCTTGTAATTAACGAGTTCATACGATCACAACGATACTACGAACAACAACAACCAAATGTATTTAAGCTCAATTTTATATCAAGGGCATGGATTCCTCCTAGTTTATGCTAGAAATTGAAATTTTAGCTAAAAATTGAAGTTGAGTTCAAGAACATACCTTTAATTCGATTAGAACGAAGAAAAGTTGATAAATTTCACTTCTTATGCCGTGACACGTTGAGGGGAGCGGATTTTTGGGGGTATTATCGCGGAGGGTGAAGAAAGTGGGAGAAATGAGGGGTTTTGGGGTTTAAAAAGTGGAAAATTGGCCTTGGTCTGTTGACCCGGTGTGACCCGACGCGGTCACGTCAACGTGTCACGGAGGGGCTTGTGGAGCATGCCCTCGTGACACGAGGCTCCTCAGCGCAGGCGTGGAATTTTTAAAATTCCAGATTTTGCCTTCAACGTGTCACGGAGGAGTAGCAGCGGAGGCCCTCCTCCGTGACACGGAGCCATCGCGCGAGCTCAACTGTTTTGCCACTTAAAAAAATTTTCTCTTACCTCATTTTCTCCTTTACATTTTTTCCCTCCGTTCAACTTTGTAAAACATCTTACCACACGAAATCGGTTAGAATTCCAAAGTTGAAGAAATTGAAAAATTAAAAATATTTTTATTTTTCTAGTTATACACTCTTATACACAAAAATATTAAATAAAAAAATCTTTTTTTTTTTTCATATGTACAATTTACAATTACATTCACGGGTTGCCTCCCGTGCGGCGCTGGTTTACCGTCTCGGCTCGACGTGTTTGAGCTATTTCTGCCCCTAGGGTGACGGACGTTTTCTCACGACGTCCCCACCCTCATCAAGCTTACCTCTATCGGGGGCTCTCCTTTGAATTCTTTCGTTGTTCAACCTTACACGAGTAGCACTGCGGTTGCTCAAGCACGTTGATCAACGAGAGTTCTTCGTATACGGCCGGGAGTTTGGTGGCCTTGTACACATGAAATACCTCCACCTTGTTATGTGCTCGCATCATTAGCTGACCTGCAGCTACATCTATGAGCGCCTTCCCGGTTTCCAGAAAGGTCGTCCCAAAATAAATGGGACTTCCGCGTCGCTCAAGTCGACACAACAAAATCACCCAGGAAGATAAGGGAACCCAATTGCACTAGCACGTCCTCCACAATACCATCTGGTCTTGCTAAGGATTGATCCGCAAGTTGCAGAATCACTTTGTTGTGGGTCTAGGACTTCCTAAACCTAACTTCTTGAATACCGAAGTTGGCATCAAGTTAATGATCGCTCCCAAATCACATAAACCGTGACTCGGATACTTTGCCCGATTGTTAATTGGTGTGAAGCCTCAGGATCTTTGAGCTTCGTGAGCAGCAGTTTTGTATCCGGGAAGTGCACTCCTCTGTAAGGGCCACCGTAGCATATTCGGTAAGCCTTTTGCTTTTGTTGTACGATGTCCTTTATATATTTGGCGTCTTAGGCACTCCTGTAGAAACATCAACAAGAGGTAAGTTAATGTACACATTTAGCACCTCCATGAATTTCTTGAAGCACGCCTCCCCTCCTTGTGCTTCTTTAATTGTGAGGAACGGGGGTCGAGGTCTTTCTAGTTTAGCGTCCTTGTGTTTCCCCCTCTCATCATTACTGCTCCCTCTCATACCTCTCGGCTATTGGTGGTCTTTGAGTTCCACCTCCTTCAGCTGCAAACCACTCCTCGTGGTCATTGCATTTACACCTTGGGGTTGGGATGCGTATCCTTTGGGGAGTCCTCCTCTGAGCACAGTGTTACAGGCTCCGGCAAATTGCCCAAATGATACTCCAGTGCCTTGGTAGCCTATGGCCCGAATATTTTTAACATCATTTTGTAATTTGACATAGTCGGCTGCAATTGAGCTTGGCTAGCTACCGGGTTGCCCAGACATCTCCTCAGCTTGTTTGGGTGATGGTGGTGGAGGAGGGCATTGTTGTTTCTATATTGTGCACGATAGTTACGTGGCCCTCCTTGATTCCTCTGCATCCCGACTCGAACTACGCACGATGGTTGTTGCTACCCCAAGAGAAATTCGGGTGATTCCTCCAGTTAGGTTGCTAGCTATTCCCATGCGGTAGTGATTGCTCCTTTGTGCATTCCGACAAAGTTCACCGAGTCTGGATTGCTCCACAACACTCGAGTTTGAGTGTTCATTGCTCCCGCACACTTCACACCAAATACTGTACTTCATGGCAGGGCTTGAGGCGGCTCAAGTTCATGTTGCCCGAAGTGAGTGTTCAGTGATTACACCCAAGGCGGCTATACGTAACGACGATACCTATAAACCCATCCACTTCCAAGACTCAGTTGCTTTCCTTGCTCCTCCCTTGAAGAGTCCGCATTCCCACTCCGGATTTTCCTGCGAAATACGATTAGCAAAGTATACGAGTTCTTAATAAGTCTTTTCTAAAGCTTGTCCCAGTGCCGAATCCGGCCAAAATTTTTGTTTGGGAGTTCCAAACCCTCTATAAAAGTGTGCACAGCAAATCATTGGATTGGTGATGAGGACGGTCCCTCAACAATGATTTAAATCTCTCCCAAGCGATGCTGATTCTCTCCTTCCCTTTGTTTTAAAACTTAGAAATTTGACTTCTAAGCCTTGACATTTTAGGAGGAAAGAATCGGATCAAGAACTTCTTACAAGATCATCCCATGAGGTGATAGAGTTTGGTGGCTCGACTTTCCAGCCACCTGCGGCATCTCCCAAAAGTGAACATGGGAAAAGTGTAAACTGCGTAATTTATTTGACACTCGAGCGAGCGTAAGTGTCACTTTCTCCCGAAAAAATTCTGAAGATGTTGTTGTGGGTCACCGTGAGGAGACACGTAAACTGCCCAGCTTGTGTGCAGCAATTGCACCATATTTTGTTTAAGCTCGAACCTCCCTCTGGCTCGGGACTGCGAATGCTAGACGTGCATTGCTAGCATGTGGGATTGCCACATCGCGAGCAGAGCCTGGCGCTGCTAATTCCTCGGGCACTATCGCCCGCACGATTGAGTGGTCTGTGGTTGCTCCATAATTGTTTGTCGAGCAACTGCAACTTTCTATCTCTGAAACTTCTCTCCGTTGGCGATAAGCTGTCTTTGGCTCTAAGGATGGATCCACCAAACCTTTGTCTCTTAGGTGTTCAACGAATACATTTTTACGCAAAATGGGGCTAAGACCAGGGTTGTCAACACTAAAATATTGAAATAGCAAACTAACGTAAAATAAGAAATAAAAATTAAGAATTTCACCAATTGCCTATTCCCAAACACCGCGCCAAAAACTTGATGAGCCGCAAGTGTACGGGTCGTACAAGTAATACGGTGGCTCTTTTTAGAAGGCAGATAATCGAGCCCACGGGAATAGGAATGCGGGGTGAAACCTTTGGGGTGTTAATTTACTACAGCTATACAGTGAAGACAACGTGTAAATGAAAGTTGTTTGTTTTGGAATATATATATTTATACGAAACTAAGCTATCTATACAATTGAGTCTTAACTATGAATGAGAGCATCTTTGAGGTTACAAAGAACATGTAAAGAAACGAACTATCGATATCGTGGTTTATCTTTTCCTCCGGTTGCTAGTCGGAACTAAAGCCTATGGATTAAAACTCTCGTATTTAACTTGACTTAAGAATCATGAACCTTCCACCTACATTTTGTTGATAAGAAGGAATTCCAAGTTCTAGCTATACAAACCGATTCCACACCCAAGATCACATAAGGCCATTTTGAACACACACAACCCAACAATTTTCCCAAACCAAGAAAAGATCCTTATCTATTAATTCACAACTTTCCAATTTCTTGCCCTCTCGGGTGAAAGCCGGACTTTTGGATTTACATTAACATTGGCCGAGATATTAAACGTAGTAAGAACGAATTAAATAGAACAACCATGGAAGAAGAGAAAATAAACCAGCAATTCCAATAATTACATTTCAACACCAAGTTCATAACCTCAGCAAGAAAGAGAATTAGCCACTCATTTGTGGATTGAACATCGTTAAATGAATTAAATCATGCAAACAATTGAAAGGAAGAAGAAAGGGATGAGAAAAACCTAAAATTTCGTCCTCAAAACTGCCTTAACCCACGTTCTTGCTCCACCAAGTCAGAATAATTAAAAATGAACCTAAGTGTTCTATTTATCTAGGGATAAATTTTCCCAGGAATAACAAGCAACGTGTCCACGGAGTGCATCCTTGGAGCAAGCTGCCTCGTGACACGGTGCTGAAGCCCTCTGGAAATCGTCCGCCCGGTGGTGCTTCCAACGTGGCACGACATGCATCGCGGAGCCTAGCCAACGTGCCACCGTGCAATCGCGGACCCTCTCTCGGGAAATGCAAAGTGGAGAATTTAATCCCAACGTGGCACGGCCAGATTGCGGACCCTCACTTTGAAATTTATTGGAATTTTCCATCCAGGCAGAGTGCATCCGCGATGGCAGTGTGTCACGGCTCCATGCGCGAGCCCTTGTGATCCTTGCTTCTGACTTCCTTGCTCGTTCAGGATTCATCTTGATTTCTCCCAACATGTCATTTTCTTCGCCGAAAGCATGTTTTTCCTGCAAAACAACGCTAATCATGTTGGTTAGTATAAAATCACACTTCCGCATAATTTACATGAGAACGTACAATTTACATGAGAATGTACACACATTATTGGACAAACAAGGCAAAAGTTATACATTTGAGTATCGATTTGGCATATAAATATGCCCCTTATCAAGGGTGCATAGGTCGACTCTCAAAAGATAGAGGTGGTGAAGAACTAACCTAGACTCGTCAGTTCTACTGATATTAAGAGCTTTTTAGGCTTAGCTGGCCACTACAGGAGGTTCGTAGAGGGATTTTCATCCATTACGACTTGACTAAGTTGACCAGAAAAATGTTGAGTTTTAGCGGTGTGATGCTTGTGAGAAGAGTATTTTAGAGTTAAAGACTCAATTCACTTCACTCCCAGTATTGACCCTACCGAAGGGCACAGATGGATTAATTGTGTATTGTGATGCTTCTATGACTGACCTTGGTTATGTATTGATACAACATGGTAAGGTTATTGCTTATGCATAGAGACATCTTAAGACTCATGAAAAGAATTACCCAATGCATGACCTAGAGTTGGCATGTTTGCCTTGAAGATATGGAGGCACTATTCGTATGGGGTGAATGTGGATGTGTTCATGGACCACAAGAACCTCCGGTATGTGTTAACTCAAAAACACCTGATTTTACTGCAAAGGAGATGGCTAGAGCTTCTCAAGGACTACGAGATGATGTACTTTACCATCGGGGAAAGGCCAATGTAGTGGAGGATGCTCTGAATAGGCTGTCCATAGAGACTTTTCCCATGATCAGGATGGGAGGAATGAGTTGGTGAAGGATGTCGATAGGCTTGCTCGTTTAGGAGTCTGCTTTAAAGATTTGACAGATGGTGATGTTATTGTTCATAATAGTCTAGAATCTTCATTTGTGATAGATGTTAAAGCAATATAAGATGAGGATGTTATCTTAGTGAAGTTGAAGGAAGCTGTCTAGAATCAGAAAGTGGAGGTTTTCTCCTAAGGGGGAGATGGTATGCTCTAATATCAGGGCTGATTATGTTTTCTGGCTCTAGATGACTTAAGGGAGTGGATGTTGAGTGAGGTTCACAGTTCTCAGTATTTTATCCATCCAGGTGCCACTAAGATGTACTGTGATCTACGAGAAATTTACTAGTGGATTTACAAGATGAAGGACATGGCGGAATTTGTGTTGAGTACCCGAATTGCTTACAGGTCAAGGTTGAGCATTAGAGACCTGGAGGTATTCTTTAGGACATCAGCATTCCCACTTGGAAGTTGTAAGAGATCAACATGGACTTCATTACAGGGTTGCCTCGTGGTGATTATAGATAGGTTGACCAAATCAACACACTTTAACCGGTCAAGACTACAAATTAAGCTGAGGATTGTGGTAGACTATACATTTGGGAGTTAATTCGATTTCATGTAGTTCCATTGTCTATAATCTCGGATAGGGGTACTTAGTTGACCTCTCAGTTTTGGAGATTATTTCAGAGGGGCATTTGTATTCAGGTGAATCTTAGCACAGCCTTTCACACACACACACAAATGGTAAGGACAAGAGGACCATTCAGACTATAGAAGACATATTGAGAGCTTGTGTGATTGATTTCAAAGATAGTTGGGATGACCACTTACCTTTCATTGAGTTTTCCTACAATAACAGTTACTACTCCAGCATTCAGATTACTCCATTTATGGTGCTTTATGGGCGGAGGTGTAGATCAGCTATTGGACGGTTCGAGGCAGGTGAAGCTACATTGATAGGGCCAGATCCAGTTCATCATGCTATAGAGAAAGTTTATCTTATTATAGATCGGTTGAAAGTAATACAAAGCCGATAGAAGTCTTATGCGAATGTTAGGAGGAGAGAGCTTGAGTTTGTTGTTCATGATTGCGTGTTTCTAAAGGTGTCTCCCATGAAGGGAGTCATAAGTTTTGGCAATAAGGGGAAGCTTAGTCCCTGATATGTTGGTCCTTACAAGATTTTGAAACATGTTGGCAATGTGGCGTATGAGTTGGATTTACCAGTGAAGTTAGCTTTGGTGCATCAAGTTTTTCATTATTTAGCTTCGGTGCATCAATTTTTTCATGTGTCCTGGTTGAAAAAGTGTATTTGTGACCTAACTTTATTTTTTCTTATGGAGAGCATCGGTGTGAGAGTTAGCCTTACATATGAGGAGGTTCCGGTGGAGATTCTTGCTCATCAGGTTCAGAAGTTGAGAAATAAGGAGGAATTCAATGAAGGTTCTGTGGATAAATCATCTTGTGGAGGGAGCTATGTGAGAAGCAAAAGCAGATATGATAGCTAGAAACCCGCATCATTTTCCCTCAGGCTTCGTTTCAACTAGAGTTACCAGTTTCCTCTTTAGTACTCTATTAAGTTTCATGTCAAGTTCATGTTTCTCATTTCCTTACATGTACATATATTCATGTATGTTTGATGAATTCATTTCAATCATGTATCTTAATCCGGAGTCAGTGACTCAGTCGGTGTTCCAATTGAAACTCATCCAGTTACAGGATTACAGCTTATTCCCTATCCTCCAGCGTATTTAGCCTTCATTCGAGGACAAATGTTCCTAAGGGAGAGATAATGTAACACCCCAAAAGTCCCTAAGACTAGACCTAAGGGTTTGAAGTTGATCATATAGAGAAACTGAAAAATCGCCTCAAGATGAGTCTTAGTACGAGTTTTAAGGGACTGGTATGACATGTACCATGACTTGTGGTGGAAGGTTCAGCAGGCTGTTGGGATTTGGTGTAGTAGGTACGATTGGTGGTCACCAGTCGTACTAAGGTTGTAAAATTTTACCAAAGAGTTGTAGGGTGAAAGTTCAGAAAATGTTCAAAGGACTCTTAGATATGGGCATCAGTACGGGTTGCGAATTTTATCTACGACTCGTGGTATGAGTCATACCATTGGACGGGGCAGTTTTAAGTGCGAAGTCTTAGGATTTTTTTATAATAGCGTTATGAATGGGGGAACTCTTCCACCCTCATGCCCAATTTCATCTCTATCTCATTAATTCAAGTCTCCAAGCATGATCTTATGGAATTCTAGGGTTAGACCTAATTGTGATAAAATCTCTCATGATCTCTTACGAATTTAAGTCTCTTATGATTCAATTCATGAATTATGATTATGAATACATGTTTCCGAAAAGGATCTCTCATGATTCTATATTTCAAGTTTATGATGGTTTCACCCCATTAAGCATGATTTTATAAATTTCAAGCATATGAGCCTATGATTTCAAGTTATGACTATATATTTGAGTAAGTATGATTTTCATGAAATTCAAGTTTACATATAATGGCCAACTCAATGGCATTATTTTTATGGATATTTCACAGATGTCAAGTATGATCATAATTTCATAATTCAAACAAGCCCTTACAAGATCAAGTATGTTTCACGATGATGATAATGAGCCATGTGCATATTTTTAGGAGTAGTGGGTAGAACTAAATAGGCCAGGGGTTCAATCAAACCCCGAGTCTCAAAACTGTGTGCCACCGTAGGTATTTATCCATGTTTAAGCCCTATGGGAATTCACGAGTGATATCACACCTTAATCATTCTTTGCCTTGGCAAGATTGGTGTCATGACCCAAACATAGGCCCAGATTAAGACACGGGATAAAGAACCCCGAGAGGTTCCAAGTTGACCCATGACATCAACATGACTTCTAACTCATTCAAATAAAATAGAAGATCTACATAATTAACATAGCGGAAGTCTGAACATCACATAACATCTGAATACATACTATGTCTGAAAAGTCATTAATCCTGATGAGTTGATGCGACAAGACCCCAACTAACTCATCATAGTCTAAAAACTAAAAATATGGAGCATATCTGATAAGAAAAGCCCTCGAAAGATGAGGACTCACCAACTTTGATCGGTAAGTACTAATGCTGGAATTTGGCTAGCGGCGGGACTGAGTCTGGATATCGGAGCCTGTATCATGAAACGATACAGCATAGAATATGCGGTTAGTACGTGGAATGTACCGAGTATGCAAAGTAAGTAAAACCACTTATTAATTAAAATTATAAATCATGCATATTATAATACATAATAAACATAAGATTCTGAGAGTAGGGCTTGCATGCTATTTTCTGAAATCATTATCTGAACATAACTGAATATCTTAACTGAATCGAATGACCCAAAGCTGAAAACTAATAATCACAAGTAAAACTGAACATTTGGTCAAACCTTCTGAAAACATAATATCATGACTGATGAACATGCATAACTGAAATCATGCGCAACAATGGGAGACTCTTCATATAACCGACATTACCACAATAGAGCTTACGTGGTCCCGACTATCACGCTCAAGTGGGCAGAGCCCTCCAAATCCTTGCCAGGGCTAAGGACTACCATGATATCGATATCAAGATGAAGGCCCCTTGAGGGAAGGGGAAGCTCACAAGGGAGGTCCCAAATAATATGAATATACCTACGTTGGCGTGTAGTTCTGAAGCATAGGGTTGACTGACCGTTAGCCTACTTCCAAAAATATGCATATACTCTCCATCATTTTTCAACGAAGCTGAACCATCGTCTATTGACGAAGCTAACTCATAACATACATACATAAATATAAATCATAACATGAGGAGCCCTGTCTCAAACCATACAACAACCTGAACATAATTGGGAATCTAGACTCCATGATGATGTGGTAAGCTAATTACATGAAATCACAAAATATACTTGATCATATGGACTTGCCCAATACTCAAAATGCTTGAAATTAACTTGATTCACTTTGAAAACATAAACATATACATGGGTAATTCAAAATCATACTTTCTGCATAAACATCTCATCATGCTTGTACACATACTTCACAGATCTCAACTTTCAGTGACTTTCATGGATGGGCATCATAATTTAGAAAACATGAAAACATAATTTATAATTTAAAACATTGTAATATTTGCCCATTAATCATAATTCAATATTGAAAACATGCTTAGATCATACCCATGATTGATACTTAGGAAATTCACACATTGCGTAAAAACCCCCATAGATTCATCAATAAGGGTTTCATGAAATAGAGAGGGATTGGGCATGGGTGTGGACAAATACACTCGTTCATAACCCTACATACCTGAAGAAATATAATTTCACAACTTCCTTGATTGCCCAACGAGAATTGGGGAAGAACTTTGAAGAGACTTGGCTTGATCACCTCTCAAACCTCTAAGCTTGCATGAATGAATTAGGATAGGCGTAGAATGACTTAACTCTTCTTAAAACATTCTATTCTGAGCTTAAAACAACATATTTTAGGCCTTAGGAACTTAGAAATTATGGAAAAGCCCTAAATAAATTTGCAGGGAAAAATACATTTCCAGTCCCAACAAGGGACTGGATAACTCGTGCCCTGGACCATGACTCGTGGTCACCTCTCATTACCTGCACTACCATTTTCATTTGAGGGTCACCACGGGGGACACCATGACTCATGGTGAACCCAATGACTCATGGTGACCAACCCGCTGCCAACACTATCGAATTTCTTCGTCCTTCAGACCACTCTTGACCAAGGGTAACCTAACGAATCATGGTGCTAACCACGACTCATGGTCACACCCGCGGTCAACCCAAAACATAAAATTTCAACCACAGCCAAAACTTTCCCCATGAGTGAATTAACGACTCGTGGTGTTCTTGACGGGTCATGGGACGACTCGTCTTGTGACTTGGTGCAGAAAATTTTGTTTTCTCCATTTCAAATCCTGGATCTAATCTTAGGGATTTCGGAGTATTACAATATCTCCCCCTGGGGAACATTCATCCTCGAATATGGGAAAACATACTGAAAAGTAGAGAAATGCAATCATCATACTCACATACTGAACATACATGCTGAAAACTAATGGAGTGTCTAACTCCGATTTGAACTACATGGCTAAACTGAATTTCGGAATCACACATACATTCATTGACATGAAAGAAGCTGGGGAACATGAGCTTAACATGAAACTGAATAGAGTATTAACGAGGGAACTGATACCTCAAGTTGAAACTAAGCCGAAAGGGATTAGATGTGAGTATTTAGCCATCATATCTGCTTCGGCTTCTCACGTAGCTCCCTCAACATGTTGGTTCCTCCATAAAACTTTGACTGAGGCTACTTCTTGGTTTCATAGATTACGAACCTAATGATCCAGTATTTCCATCGGAACCTCCTCATAACTAAGGTTGTCCTTCATGCCAACACCATCCACCGGAAAAAACATATGGATCACCCAAACACATCTTTAAGAGCGATACATGAAAAACTGGAAGGACTGAAGCTATTTCTGAGGGAAACTCTAGATCATATGATACCTTGCCAACTCATTTCACAATCCAGTACGGGCCAACATAACGCGGACTAAGTTTTCCTTTCTTTCCAAACCTCATCACTCCCTTCATGGGAGACATCTTTAGAAACACCCAATCAACGACTTCAAACTCAAGTTCTATTTTCCTCACATCCGCATAGGACTTTTTGTGACTCTGAGCTGTTTTCAAACTACCCCTTATAAGTTGAAC
Organism: Datura stramonium; assembly: GCA_018107945.1. NCBI lineage: Eukaryota > Viridiplantae > Streptophyta > Magnoliopsida > Solanales > Solanaceae > Datura > Datura stramonium. The sequence continues at coordinate 31,888 of JACEIK010002209.1, read as the reverse complement.
TTTCTCCATAGACTCATGGACTAAATCTGGACCTATCATTGCAGCTTCACCGACTTCAAACCAACCAATAGGCGATCTACATATCCGCCCATAGAGAGCCTCAACCGTAGCCATCTGAATGCTGGAACGGTAGTTGTTGTTATATGCAAATTCAATTATAGGCAAATGATCATCCCAACTACCCTTGAAATCAATCACACACACTCTTAACATATCCTCAAGAGTCTGAATAGTCCGCTCGGCCTAACCATCTATATTCGGGTGAAATGTTGTGCTAAGCTTAACTTGAGTACCAAGTCCCTTTTGAAACGACTTCAATAATTGGGAGGTAACTGAGTACCTCTATCCGATATGATGGAAAAGGGCACTCCATGAAACTGAACTAGCTCTCGAATGTACAACTTAGCATAATCCTCCACTGAATCAGCAGTTTTGACTGCTAAGAGATGAGTTGCCTTAGTCAACCTATCCACAACCACCCAAATAGAGTCATACTGTCGACGAGTATGAGGCAACCCTGTGATGAAGTCCATATTGATCTCCTTCCACTTCCAAGTAGGGATACTAATGCCTTGAAGTACACCTCATAGCCTCTGGTGCTCAACCTTCACCTGTTGATAATTAGGACACTTAGCCACAAACTCTGCTATGTCCTTCTTCATGCCATTCCACCAAAAGACTTCCCATAGGTTACGGTACTTCTTGGTGGCACCTGGATGTATAGAATATCGAGAACCATGAGGTTCATGCAATATCCTCTCCCTCAATTCACTAATATCTGGTACACCAAATAACCCGGATGTCGAAGTACACCATCTTTCCCTTGGAAGAAAACCTCGACCTTCTGATTTTGAACCACTTTTTCAACTTCACAAAAATAGGATCCTTGTCTTATCTAGACTTAACATCGGTCACCAAAGATGATTCTAACCCATTCTGAATGATGACACCACAATTTGTGGAGAAAACAAGATGGACTCCTAGCCATGCAAGCTGATGCACATCCTTCACCAATTCCTTCCTCCCCTCATGTACATGGGACTCACTCTCAATAAAAAGCCTATTAACAGCATCTGCTACCACATTAGCCTTTCCCGGATGGTAAAGGACATTCATATTATAATCCTTGAGTAGCTCCAACAATATTCTTTGACGTAGATTTAGATCCTTCTAGGTAAACAAGTATTATAGGCTTTTGTGGTCCGTAAACACATATACATGGACCCCATATAAATAGTGTCTCCAAATCTTCAAGGAAAATGCTACCTTCGCCAATTCGAGATTATGAGTTGGGTAATTCTTTTCATGAACCTTCAGCTACCTAGAAGGCCATGCTATCACCTTACCTTGCTGCATAAATACACAACCAAGGCCAATCCTAGAAGCATCACATTATACCACAACCCATCGGTAAGCTCGGGTAGGGTCAACACCGGTGCTGAGGTGAGTCGAGTATTTAACTCTTGAAAGCTCTTCTCACAAGCCTCCAACCATTGAAATTTCACTTTCTTCTAGGTCAATTTAGTCAATGGGGCTGCAATGGATGAAAATCCCTTAATAAATCAGTTACTCCCCGTAAAATGTTATCGGTTAGTAGGCGTACGCATGGATTTGTGATGATTAAGGAGAGCTTGATGCGTTTGGAAAGAGCCTTGAGAACATGATGGGGTGAGGCTAGGTCGCGAGGGGCTAGCGCGACTCTCCACTCGCAGTGCACTAGCCAGGCCTGCTGCCACTTCACGAGGAACGACGGGGGGGATTGTGGTGCCTTGGCTGGCACGGGGCGCCCTCCCCAGTCTACCTCCCACACATGTATATATACTCCTTTAGCTCAAATTTTAATTCATTTTCAAATATTCTCTTGGCCATAAGCAAAGAAAAATGTAATTTTCATTGAATTTTCTTTCAATTATGCTAACAAACGCCGGCCAAACATAAATTAACTGTGGGTAACGAGTTCTAGGAATACGGAAAGCATTACAAGGGAGTTATTTCTTGAAAATTTCACTCGGTAAATCGGAACTCCGTCAAGTAAATGTCATTAGAATTACTCCAAATTGAATCCTAAACGGCCATATGCATTAGGTAAGCATTTATCCCTTTTGAGATATCGGGAAATTATAGGTTTTCGGCCAAATTATTCGAAGTTGAATTATAGTTTATATGATTATTGAAAGACATTGTTATTTGCCAAATTTCGTATTTCAATTAGTCATATTCTCTAAGTATAAAGGTTACAGTTGGAAAGAACTACCGATTGCAAGTTAAGCCTCACCAGTTAAATTAGAAATCAGCATTCGAGGTATGTTAAGGAAAATTCCTTCAGCAAGTTGTTCCTGTCTTGTAGTAATACGACCTAGACTCTCGTAAGAATTCTAGAAGCATGATTGTTGTGGTTATCTGCTATTATTAGTCTGAGATTAGCATTTCTACTTAGAGTGGGATTGGCCCTACTCTTTATAGCCTTCCGTGACCAACCCTAGGGATACTTTTTTTATCATTGCCTACGAGGCTATATAGATTGCTCCAAGGAGCTAGATGTTGTCCCAAGGGACTACTCAGAGTCCCAAGGGCCATATTACAATCCCTTCTATGGTTGGACTATTATTTTTTATCGTATCGGCATCACTGACCCTCATCGAACCTGGTGCCCAGGGTGCAGTTACAAGAGTCTACTCGACTCAGACATAGCTACAGGAGCCGAACAGGCATAGTTGCAGACCAAGGGGGACTGGCAGGTTGGCTATAGTTACCTGTTGACTCATTTTGATCCGGTTAGGGGTATATTGATTGAAGTGAATTCGCCAGAGCTTATGGGGGCCCCGAGTGGGTTATTTTGTGCTGGTTGTACCTTCCGGGCTTATGGGGTCTAGGTAAGGTTCTTCTTTGCATTATTTATTGTTAGTTATACAACAGGTTGTAAAGGTTATTAAGGTTATATCTTTATCCCTCCTATTGAATTGTTTTCAATTTCATTATCAATATTATTCTGTCATTTTCGTTTACTACCTTACATATTTGGTACATATTGTACTGACGCCCATCCTTGGGGTGATGCATTAGTTTCCTGAAGGTATGGTTAGACGTAGTTCAGGACCTCCCTAGTCATTAGCCGAGTAAGTTGTCTGATCAGCTCCCTTATCCTCAGAGTTGTTAGTTAGAAGATTTATTCTTTTGTTGTACAGTTTATGGGTAGGTCGGGGCCCTATCCTAACCATTATTCCACTCTTAAAGGCTTGCAGGCTACAGGTTCTCAGTTACTAGTTTGTTGATGGCCGTGTGGGGCCTATGTATGTTTTCTTTTGTTTGACAGCCGTGTGGGACCTAGTTTAGCTCTTAGTTAGCAGCCTTGTCAATTATAGTATAGTTCTGGTTGCTTGTCTTTATTATGATATAACTAGACAGCATGGTGGTCTTGTCGGCCTGCATAGGATCCCCTTTATTGCATGTTGTTGGTCAACTATTTTCCTTTCACAGGTGGCTATGCGACTTTATCGATCGGAGGCTGTGTTTACAGCTGAGATATAGCTCGTCGTTTTCTTAATTTGATAAGTAGGCATGCACCAGAAGTGCATAAGACTAGTCAGGTTAGTTCAGATCCCAGTATGGCACCAGGTGCTACCCATGCCTCCCAAGGTTGAGCGTGACAACTTGGTATCAGAGCAGTTCATATCCTAGGGAGTCTGCAAGCCGTGTCTCATAAAGTCTTGTCTATGGGTGCGTTGTGCACTACATTCCATAGGCAGGAGGCTATGGGACATAATGGTGTGGTTACCGTTCTTTCTTCTTCAATCGTGCCATATAACAATGTTGTATAGGGTTGAGTCCCTAATCTGTTACACCCCGTAAGTTCTTGACATTTAGTTGGCCTCTTCGCATGTTGTTAAGTGTTATAGAATGTCATACGTGCGAGAAAAGAGCTCGGGGAGAGACCTAACAAGCGCCAAGTTGGAGCGTCGCAAGGAAAATGTGACTTATAAATCACATTCGACAAATGTGACTTATAAATCGCATTCGACAAATGCGACATAAAGGCCCCAAGTATATAAGGCTCCCACTTCATTTTAAATCATTTTCCCTTCATATAATTCCCAGTAAATGAATAGAAACAGAGGGGAATGAAGGGTTTGATTAAATTTCCTTCCGTTTACGCCGTCAAACGCAGTCCAAACTCGAATTAACTTCGGGTAGCAAAGTATAAAGCTGTCGGGAGCATTCCTGCAGAGTTAGTTTCGGTGAATCATCATCATGCCAAGCTAAGTTGGGAGAAATAGCTGAATACTAACCAAGCTACACCGGTTAATCAGAAAGTCAGCAGTTGAGGTATGTAAAGCCAGTTTCTTTCGACAAGCTAGTATTTCTAATATAGAAAAATAGTACAAATTTCAGTAGAGTGTTTCAGAAGTCGTATATTATGTTCTGTATGAAATTTAGTAAGCATGTTAGAAATATAATACAGTGTTCAGCATGAAATTCAGTAAAACAGTATAAGTCCCTGTAGAATATTGCAGAAATATTATTATTGATTTAGTATATTTCAGTATCAGATTCAGTACATTTCAATATGAAATTCAGAATAGAATACCAGAACATAAATATTATTATTAGATAATGTATATATATTACATGTGCCTATTGCTATCTGTGGAGACATGATTGTTCTGTGTTGGGCACCCTTAGAGCTACCTTGACCGCCCCAGGGTTAATAGCTGTGTTGACTCGCCCGCCAGAGGGTGACGATAAGTCGCTCTACAGAGTGGCATGCCGTCCGCCAGCGGACGAAGATGGGATGCAGATTCCCCATAGCAGGCTGATCAGCACTATACCACACCCCTTGTGGAGCGCTTGCGCCCGGGGTGCAGATTTCAGATTTAAGATTACAGATTTCAAATTTCAGATTTTAGGAGTCCTCTGGACTCAGATACAGCTATAGTCAGGGGCCCAGGGAGCCCAAGTTGCATACCCAGGGGGCCGGCAGGATGCTCATAGTTACTAGGTGGATGGTATGACCTGGGTAGGGGTATATAGATTGTGTGCTTGTTGGTACCTTACGGCTTATGGGGGATGGTAAGGTTCTTGTATGCTATGTTGTGTTAGTTATTAATAGATAGAAAGTAGACCGCCATACTATCAGGTATGAGTCTTACTCTCTTCAGTAAAGTTACGCTCTTTTCAGTCAGTCTCAGCCCGTCTCCTATTACTTCAGTATCTATTAGTATTATTGTTTGCTTTCAGTTATTT
>JACEIK010002209.1:0-15410 GCA_018107945.1 Datura stramonium | reverse complement strand
GGAATATTGATCCTTTCAATAACTTAGTTTCGTGCTTGAAAAACAAGGAAAGGGACGCCTTTACATACCTTGGAACGTCGACTCTAATTTTGCCGAAAATGTTCCTTTCAAGCTTACTCCTTAAGGTTCCTTCCAAGTCCAATTTAAAAACCCAACAAGCAGCAACTTCACTTCACCAAAGTGCCTTTCTTAGAGATGTTATCAGCTAATGTTGGAGTAAACTCCTACTGTTTCCTCTGCCTAGAATCATCTGGGATATCTTTTCACCATTGGATAAAACTCTTAATTCTGCGAATTTTGAAAAAAAATGAGGTGAAACAGAGTAGAAATGAGCTTTTAAGCTCAAAATTACTTCATATAGGCAAGCTGGGCGGTGCCCGCGTGCGGCGCCCGTGCGACGTGCCCTCGCGCGCACGCCTGCTGCCTGCCTGTCTCGGCGCACGCGCGCATGGGCGCTTTTCTAGCCGGCGGTGCTGTCTTCAAACGAGCATAACATTTTACTCCGAACTCCGATTGACAAGCGGTTTTTTTCACTGTAAACTAGACTCAAATATTTTTAATTTGATAGGCTATAGGACCTCTGAGTCATTATATATTTGGAGATATGTCCATTTAAAGTTGACCCTTATTTACTAACTTCACATACTCTTCGTTTTTCCCTTTGCACATATTTCCCTCCTCACCTACGGACAACATACAACCCATAATCCCCTTATTATGACATATAACCATCAAATAATCATTAAAAAAACCGGGGTGTAACATCCTTGCCCTGAGTCCACAACAGTTTACAGGGACGGACCGAGAAGAGGACCCTCAGGACTTCCTAGACCAGTTATAATGGATTTTCTAGGTGATGCATTCCACGCCCGCGATGTTGGTTGAGTTAGCAGTATTTTAACTGTAGGACATAGCGGTATTATGGTACGAGAGCTGAGAGAGGTCCGAATGAGAGATGCTCCCCCTCCAACTTGGTCTAGCTTCTCAGAGGAATCACTGGATCACTACTTGCCACGGGAAATTCAACAGGCCCAGGTAGATTAGTTTTTGCACCTAGAGGGTTCAATGAGTGTCCGGTAATATGCTATGAGATTTGATTCCTTAACCAGATATGCGCTAGCTTTTGTAGAAACTATGCTAGCCAGAGTACATCAATTTACTATAGGGCTGCTTCCAGAATACATGGAAACTTGTAAACAGTTACTCTACGGGTGGACATGGATATTGCCAGCATTCAGGCTTTCGCTCAGAATATTGAGGGGATCAGGCAGCAATAGTGGGAGATAGAAAGAATAAATCAAGAGTAGTGTCGTAAGGCCAGACCCAGTGACATGTAGGTAGAATTGTAGGGTGTACCTAGGCCATGAATATCAAGCAAGCCACCCAAACCCCAGCCTTCTCAGCAGCAGTAGGGCGGTAGATCAGATCACCGAGGGAAGTCATGACCCGGTGAGAACTCACGGGCATCAGGTTCTCAACAGTAGAGGGGGTCAGATCATAGCAGGACTACTGTGCCACATTGTTCTATTTGCAGTCGATGTCATTTTAGGGCATGTAGGTTAGGTTCTACCACTTGTTACATTTGTGGACAAGAGGGTCACATGATGAGGGATTGTCTAGCTAGAGGTCAGGGTGATCAGAACCGACAAGACAGATCATCAGTGGGATCACATGCCCCAGCACCTTCAGCTAGGCACAGGCCCTCAGCTCCAAATGGCAGAGGCCGAGGCAGGTCAGGGGCATCTAGTTTAGGCAGCAGTCCGGATCGAACTTATTCTTTACCGGGGCGACAGGATTCAGAGTCGTCGTCGGATATTTTGATAGGTATGCTGGACATTTTCTCTCACTCGGTTTATGTTTTGATAAACCCAGGTTCCACTTTGTCCTATGTTACCCCATTAGTGGCTAGAAGTTTGGTATAATGCCAAAGTTGCTTCAGCGACCTTTTTTAGTGTCTACTGATAACGCTCAAACTCACACCTCCTACTGAAGTATGAAGCGGACATTGTCAATAAAGAATCCAACTATAGGTTGTGGTCGATCCCACAGGGAATATGGATTGATATAGAAGAACACTAGTATCTAAACTTTTAAGTCAATTATCTCCTAAAAGGGGGAGAAAATTATAAAAGTAATAAGTAACAATGTTGAAAATTGAATGTTGATTCCAAATTAATGCAATTAACTAGGGTAAGTTTTCCCCATGGATTCTTAACTACTTCGGGTTTTACACTAGATATCTTTCCCAATATATTAATTGTAAAAATGATAACAAAGGTTCATCCAAACGACTGGTTCGTCCCTATTGGATGACTATACTGAATCACCGAGTCAGGTCTCATGAGTAATTTCAATTTAACCGTTATCAATTTGTTCCAATTTAACTATCCTGCGACCACAACTCAAGTTAATATAATAATCATCAAAATCAAGACTTTGTTTTAATTCTCTTTTCCTAATCTCTACCTCTCTAGGATCAAGCAAGTAAAGAATTCAGGCATGTCCTAATGCTACACACCATTATGAAATGTTTAAGCATGAAGAGAATACAATACAAACGTTTATTATTGGTTTAGAATCACGTCGTGGAAACCCTAGTTCATTAATTGATCATGGTTCCCACAACCCTAGTTGTGGAAGTTTTAGCCTATCATGTTTATAAGTAAATTAATAGCATTTATAAAAAAACACAAATTAATACTTACAGCGATGGTTGGAAGAACCTTGACTTGATTAATGCAAGAATTCAAAAGAACAATTCAACAATTCGTATCTCAATGTAAAACTAACTCTCAAATCTAAATTGTAACTTTAAATCTTTTCTAAAACTTCTCTCTAAACTTCCTTAAAACTTGTCTATTACATAGAAATAAAAGGGTATTTATAGTAGAAGATTTATGCTTTTCTTGTTCCTTTGCGGATGTGATTTGGGATTGGAAGCTCCTTTTCCTAGTTGATGTAGGAGATTAATTTTGGCCGTGTGACATTCCTAGCGCGTCACCCATGCCAAAGCGCTTCAATTGGCCAGCGTTACACCTGTCATCGCGCAGGGAGAGGGCTACATCGTGCATGCCAGCGCGTAGAGGGAAGGGTTGTGTCACGCTTGGCCTTGCGTCATTGTTGTTGCTGCATCGCATACCTTGTAGCGCCAAGACTTCTGGAACCTCACGAAACTTTTAGCGCCAGTTCTGCTACTGCTTCGTGTGGCTGGTTGTGCTGAGGTGCAGGTGCCTCGCGCTGCTAGTCGCGTGTGCGTGGAAGTGCACTTTGTATATATATTTTTTTCTTTTTAATCTTGCTTAGTGCATCCCTTCTTCTTCAACATCATTCCAAACATCTCAAACACACCCAAATCCATCACTTTTATCCCTAAAAAGATCTAATCACATGTGTTAGCCATTTTCACAAATATATAACATAAACACATGCAAACACACATAATTATTTCTCAAAATATAGTAAAGTACGGGCAAAATATGTCTATGAAGTGCGTAAGTACACCCTTCATCAACACCCCACACTTAAACTATTGTTCGTCCTCAAATAATCTACTACTTCACTTTTCACATTTAAGCACAAAATTCATCCTATGAACAGGTCTACTTGCACTTAGGATCATGAGACAAATCAATGAAGCTCAAACAATTCACTCACATGCATATAGGATCAACATTAAAATGTAAAAGTTCGAAATCACTTAGCATTTGAAAACTAACTAATCAAGACATATTTTGGACCAACATGAATTATATGTAATTTAGCAATCAAGATTTACCAAAGTCTTATCATTATGCCCCTCACAATTTAGAGAGATGCCTTTCACATACTGGATATAAGTTAATATAAACTTGGGCATAAATAAGACAATTTCCGCTCACTCTCCCAAAGAACTCAACATGCATACAAACGACAACCCATAGGCTTGCCCTTAGTGTAATACTATGCTAATATAGAATTATGATCAATTTGAATTAAATTTGGTTGTAATGTAGGCTAAGGGATGAATAGGAACTATTAGGCCCAAATAGTGACTAAGCTCTCTAAGCACTTTAATACTTCACAACACCTTGAATTTTAACACATTCTTCAATTTTCAAATTTTCTCCATATACCTCCTTTTATTTTTCAATTTTTCAACTTAGGTGAATAGTGGGGATTTTTCTTTTAACATCGAGCTCATTCATAAAATTTTTCATCATTATTCCTTTTTTTTCAAAGCTCTTTCTTCTTTTTGTTTTCCCACTAACATCACCCTCCTTGTCTAGCAAATTTCACCTTTTTCTTTTCTTCTAATTCACCACACTTTTTAGCCTTTCCCTTCACTTCTCCAATTATGCTTCTTTCATACAAAACTTTTTTTCCATTAAAGTGCTCTGGGAGTCATTTGGATCAAATACAAAACAATAGAACAAAAAAGGATTAAGCTTGTAATATGGCTATCAAAAGAATAGGCTAAGGTTCAACATGGCTAACTAGAATAATTAAAATCAAGGTAGGTAAAATAGGATAAAAATAACGCTACTAAAGAAATGCCTATATCACTTCCTAAATCTATCATTCTTATTTTGCTTTGAACACACACTGGGCAAGTTCTAGACATCAATTTACAAGCATGGAATATATAAAAAAAATTCATCACACATTGGAAAAAATGGTTTAACAATAGAAATCAAGATCACATAAACACATATATTCATATTGCATGCATAACATAGTTAAGCCCATTTTTTTTTCAAGCACAAGAGTCAAGTTCTCAAAGACTAAGTGTTTCTCTCTTTTTCATGCATTTTTGAGTGAATTTAATAAAGACTCAATGATACCTAAAGTGAACAATCCAACATTCATAGGGTCCAAGTTCTTGTTCTTCCTAATCACTTATTTACCCTTAAGATGGTCGTCATCTATCCATCATCAGGCAAAGTCATGGATTAATGACGAAAAAATAAATACTAAAAATAAAAATCTAGACTCTCTAGTTTGTTCTAAGAGACTATCCACCAGAAAAGTACCGAAAATAAAAACCGGAGGTATCCAAAATAAAATAAAGCTAAAAGAATACTACAAACCAACAAGCATACATAATAAATCATAAATCCCATAAACAAAACTAGGCCTACCATGTGCAAAATAAATTGAGGAATGCATGAAAATATGAAATTCACTTCTCCCACCCCACACTTAATTAGTCACATTGTCCCCAGTGATAAAACAAATAATGATAAAGTAATAGAGTGAAAGAAGAACTCCCTGGGCCTCTATTCCTCATTTTCAATGTTTAAGCTCATTTTTGTTGAGAATCATGACCTATCACCTGCACACTTGAACATATATATAAAAACGAAAAATTTATCTTGGCTTGCCTCCCAAGTAGTGCCTGATTTAATGTCCGGCACGACACATGTATCTTGATTACTCAGACTTCATCAAGATACCTGTTGAAATCGTAGTCACATCTTGGCCTCTTGTTTCACCATGTTACCCTGTGACATGTCAGAAAAAAGAAAATTGAAATATAGAAAATAATGACTAAAAGTTTAACAAAAGTAATTAATCTAATCCTAAGTCATATTCCCCGGCAACGGTGCCACTTTTTGATAACGCTCAAACTCAGACCTCCTACTGAAGTATGAATTGGATGTTTTCAATAAAGAACCCAACTAGAGGTTGGGGTCGATCCCACAGGGAATATGTAAGGATATAGAAGAACGCTAGTATCTAAGCTTTTAAGTCAATTATCTCCTAAAAGGAGGGAAAAATTATAACAGTAATAAGTAACAATATTGAAAAATGGAATGTTGATTCCAAATTAATGCAATTAACTAGGATAAGTGTTCCCCATGGATTCTTAACTACTTTGTGTTTTACACTACAGATCTATCCCAATACTTTAATTGTAGAACTAATAAATAGGGTTCATCCAAATGACTGGTTCATCCCTATTGGATAAGTATACTCAATCACTGGGTCAGGTCTCATGACTGATTTCAATTTAACTGTTATCAATTTATTCCAAATTTAACTATCATGCGACCATAACTCAAGTTAATACAATGATCATCAAGATCAAGACTTTGTTGTAATTCTCTTTTCCTAATCTCTACCTCTCTAGGATCAAGCAAATAAAGAATTCAGGTGTGTCCTAATGTTGCGCACCATTAAGAACATTTAAGAATGAAGAGAATACAATACAAGTGTTTAGTATTAGTTTAGAATCACGTCGTGCAAACCCTAGTTCGTTAATTCATCATGGTTCCAACAATCCTAGTTGTGGAAGTTTTAGCCTATCATGTTTATAAGTAAATTAATAGCATTCATAAAAAATACACAAATTAATACTTACAACGATGGTAGGAAGAACCTTCACTTGATTAATGCAAGAATTTGGAAGAACAATTCAACAATTCTTATCTCAATGTAAAACTAACTCTCAAATCTAAATTGTACCTTTAAATATTTTCTAAAACTTCCTTCAAACTTGGCTATTACATAAAAATAAAAGGATATTTATAGTAGTAGATTTATGCTTTTCTTGTTCCTTTGTAGATTTAATTTATGATTACAAGCTCATTTTCCTAGTTGAAATAGGAGATCAATGTTTGTCATCTGACATTCCTAGTGCGTCGCCCATGCCAAAGCACCTCAATTGTTCCGCGTCGCACCTGCCATTGCGCAGGGAGAGGGCTACATCGCGCATGCCAGCGCGCAGGAGGAAGGGTTGCATCACACCTGGCCTTGCGCCATTGCTGCTGCCGCGTGGCATGAATTGTAGCGCCAAGACTTCTAGTGTCTTGCGCAGCTTGTAGTGCCAGTTCTGCTGCTACTTCACACAACTGGTTGTGCTGAAGTGCTGGCACCTCAGGCTTCCAGTCGCGCAGGTGTGACAATGCACTATGTATATATCTTTTTTTCTCTTTAGCCTTTCTTAGTGCATTACTTCTTCTTCAACATCATTCCAAACTTCTCAAGTACACCAAAATCCATCACTTTTAGCCCTGAAAAGATCTAATCACATGAGTTATCCATTTCCACAAATATATAACATAAACACATGAAAACACACATAATTTATTCTCAAAACATAGTAAAGTATGGGCAAAATATGTCTATGAAGTTCGTAAGTATGACCTTCATAATCTACGCCCGTCGGTGATTCTATTATAGCTAAAAGGATTTGCCGGGGTTGCACAGTAGAGGTTGTCGGTCTCAAGACATTAGCATATTTAGTAGAGCTAGAAATGATTGGTTTTTATGCAATTATGGGAATGGATTGGCTAATTATATGTTATACAAATATAGAGTGTTGGACCAAGACAGTTCCATTCCATTTTCCAAGGGAGGTAGTGCGAAAGTGGAAAGGCAGTGCAGTTACACCAAAAGGTAGGTTCATATCCTATCTTTGGGCAAAAAAGTTAATAGCATAGGGCTGTATATATCATATTGTTAGGGTTTAGGATATGCAAGCAGAATCCCCGACTCTTCAGTCCATTCTAGTGGTTAATGAGTTCCCAGACGTGTTCCCAGACGAACTTCCTGGTATCCCCCAGAATGGGAAATCAATTTTTCTATCGACTTGCTACCAGGTACTCAGCCTACATCCATCCATCCATACCGAATGGCTCCTGTTGAATTGAGGGAACTAAAGGAACAATTGATGGATCTATTAGAACAGCGCAAAAACAGATTCTATGCCCTTGCCTCGCGCCAGGAGTAGGAGACTTCACCAGATGTGGTTATTGGTATGTTATGAGTGTTTCACCTTTATTATTATTCTTTGTTAAATCCAGGGGATACCTTGTATTTTGTGACACCTTATATTGCTAGTACTTTGGAGTTAGTCCCTAAATTCTATCAGAACCATTTTAAGTTTCTACTCCCATTGGTGATTCGGTTGTAGCTAGGCGGGTGTATAGAAGGTGCCCGATCACTGTATTGCATAAAGTCACCTCCAAAGACCTTGTAGAGTTAGCCATGACTGAATTTGATGTTATTGTTAGCATGTATTGGTTTTATGCATGTTATTCTTCTGTAATTGTAGAACCCGTACGGTGGAGTTTCTCTTTCTGGGTGAGTCAGTCTTGGAGTGGAAGAATAGTTCAACTATTCTTGTAGGTTGTTTTATTTTCTATCTTAAGGCTAGGAAGATGATTTCCAAGGGTTGTGTGTATCATCTAGTTAGGGTAAAGGATGTTGAGTTTGAGACCCTGACTATCTAATCAGTTTGGGTAGTGCATGAATACCTAGAAGTATTCCCTGATGATTTACTGAGTGTTCCTCCCGAGATGGAAATTAATTTTGGTATTGACCTTCTTCCCAACACCCAGCCTCTATCTATACCTCCTTACAGAATGGCTCCAGCCGATCTAAAGGAGTTGAAGGATCAATTGAGGGATCTGTTAGATAAGGGTTTCATCGGACCAAGAAAGTCTCCATGGAGTGTACCAGTCTTATTTGTCTGAAAGAAGGAGTGTTCCCTTCGGATGTGCATTGATTATTGGCAATTGAACAAAGTCACCATCAAGAACAGATATACTTTACCCAGGATTGATGATTTATTTGACCAGCTTCAGGGTTCCAAGTGTTTCTCAAAGATAGATCTCAGATCCGGGTACCATCAACTTAGAGTTCGAGAGAGTGACATCTCGAAGACAGCCTTCAGGACGTGGTATGGTAATTACGAGTTTGTAGTTATGTCTTTTGGACTAATGAATGCTCCTGTAGCTTTTATGGACTTGATGAACAGGATTTTCAAGCCATACCTGGACATGTTCGTGATTGTGTTCTTCGATGACATCTTGATATACTTTCGGACCGAGGAGGATCATGCCGCTAATTTGAGTGTGGTGCTACAGACTCTCAAGGATCTCTAATTATATGCTACATTCAGAAAGTGTGAGTTTTGGTTGAACTCTGTGGTGTTTTTGGGCCATGTGGTATCAAGTGAGGGCAAACAGGTGGACTCTCAAAAAAATAGAAGCGGTGAAGAATTAGACAAGACCAGTGAATCCTTCAGATATTCAGAGCTTCTTGGGTTTAGCTCTCTATTATAGGAGGTTTGTTGAGGGTTTCTCATTGATTGCAACATCTTTGACCAAATTGACCTAGAAGAAGGCGAATTTCAATGGTCGGAGGCTTGTGAGAAGAGATTCCAAGAGTGGAAGACTCGACTAATTTCATCACCGGTGTTAACTCTACTGGAGGGTACCAATGGGTTCGCTATGTATTGTAATACTTCAAGGATCGGACTTGGGTTTGTCTTGATGCAGCACAGAAAAGTTAAAGCATATGCCTCTAGAAAGTTGAAGGTTCATGAGAAGAATTACCCGACCCATGATCTTGAGTTAACCGCGGTGGTATTTTCCTTGAAGATATGGCGACATTATTTGTTCAGAGTTCATGTGGATGTGTTCACGGACCATAAGAGTTTGCAATACCTAGAAAGACCTCAATCTTTGGCAAAGGAGGTGGTTGGAGCTACTCAAGGACTACGATATGAGCGTGCTATACCATCTAGTCAAGGCTAATGTAGTAGCAGACGCACTTAGTAGAATCTCTATGGAGAGTGTGCCTCATGTGGATTAAGGGAAGAAGGAGCTGGTGAAGGATGTGCCTCGACTGACAAGGTTGGGAGTTAGGTTGGTCGACTTGACCGATGGCGGTGTTGTTGTTGAGAATGGAACAAAATCATCCTATGTAAAAGCTAGAGAAGATGAGGACCCTATTTTTGTAAAGTGGAAGGAAGTCGTTCAAACTCAGAAGGTAGAGGTCATCTCCAAAGGGGGAGATGGTGTGCTTCGGTACTAGGGTCGCCTATGTGTTTCAGATGTTGAAGATTTGAGGAGACGAATGTTGCATGAGGCTCATGGATCCAGTTATTCTATACATCCAGGTTCCACCAAGATGTACCGTGATTTACAGGAAATCTACTGGTGGAATGGCATGAAGAAGGATATTGCAGAATTCGTAGCTAAGTGTCCGAACTGTCAACAAGTAAAGGTTGAGCATCGGAGGCCGGGGTGTGTACTTCAGGATATCAATATTCCTACTTAGAAGTCGGATGAAATTAATATGGATTTCATCATAGGTCTACCTCGTACTCATTGACAATATGACTCTATTTGGGTTGTGGTAGATAGGTTGACCAAGGATGCTCATTTTCAACCAGTCTAGAGCACGGATTCAGCAGAGGATTATGCCAAACTATATATCCGTAAGCTAGTTCAATTGCATGGAGTGCCCTTATCTATCATTTCAGATAGTGGTACCTAATTTACCTCTTAGATTTGGAAGTCGTTTCAAAAGGGACTAGGTGCTCAGGTTAAGCTCAGCACAACATTTCACCCGCAAATGGATGGTCAAGCGGAGCAGACAATCCAGACTTTTGAGGACATGTTGAGAGCATGCGTGATTAACTTGAAAAGTAGCTGGGATGAGTACTCGCCTCTTATCGAGTTTTCGTACAATAACAACTATCATTCCAACATCGAGATGGCTCCATTTGAGTCTCTCTATGGGCGGAGATGTAGATCACCCATTAGTTGGTTTAAGGTTGGTGAATCGGCGATGGTAGGGCCAAATTCGGTTCAAGAGACTATGGAGAATGTTCAATTGATAAGGGACATGCTGAAAACTGCCCAGAGTCGCCAAAAGTCCTATGCCGACATGAGAAAGAGAGAATTAGAAGTTGAAGTTGATGATTGGGTATTTTCTTAAGGTGTCTCCCATGAAGGGGATTATGAGGTTGGGAAATAAGGGAAAACTTAGTCCCCGCTATGTTGGCCTGTACCAGATTGTGAGACGTGTAGGCAAGGTACCATACGAATTGGTGTTGCCCTCAAAATTAGCTTCTGTGTGTCCTATTTTCCATGTATCCCTCTTAAAGAAGTGTTTGGGTGATCCAGCTTTAGTTGTCCCAGTAGGCAGTGTTGGCGTGAAGGACAACCTTAGTTATGAGGAGGTTCCGGTGGAAATAATGGATTGTCAGGCTCGAAGGCTAAGGAAAAAAGAAGTAGCTTCCATTAAAGTGTTATGGAGGAATCATTATGTTAAAGAAGCTACTTGGGAAGCCGAAGGGGATATGATGGCTATATACCCGGATTTATTCTCTACCGGCTCAATTCCAGCTTGAGGTATCAATTTTTGCACAAAAACTCTATTTGGTTTTCATGTTCAGTTCATGTGTTCAAGTTTCTTTTATGTATATGTATGTGTATATGAATCATGAATTCAGTTCGACTATGTAGTTTGAACAAGAGATAGTTATTTCGTTAGTTTTCGATTTAAATGACCAGTATGTGAGTATAATGATTGCATTTCTCTGTTTTCTGTGTGTTCCCCACATTCAAGGACGAATGTTACCAAGGGGGAGATATTTTAATACCTCGAAAGTTCCCAAGATTAGATGCGGGATTCAAAAATGGGAGTTGGCTAAATTTGGGAAAAATCCCACAGAATTGATGACCTAATAGATCGTTGATCAAACCAATGACCTGATGGAAGCACCCGTGATGAGGATTGACTGGGTGGCAGTTGGTACAAACGAGTGAAGTAACCACCCATTATTTGTTATAACAAGTCATTGTGTGGAGTTGTAGTGAGAACCGGTCCTGAACCTAAGGGGAAGTAACGAGTCATCCCACGACCCGTAGTGAGGAGTAATAGGTCATGGTCACCAGTCGTAGGAAGGAATACCAATATTCTCCAGTGCATATAACGGAAAGAAACCATGACTCGTTGGAGGAAGTAACAAGTCGTGGTGAGGCTTGTGGGAAATATTGGTGCAGGTCATGACAGGGGAAACAACGGATGACTTAATGGATCATCACTTGGAACAACAACTCGTCATGTCGAGTCATGGGAAGAGAATCCGAAAGTATGAAGTGTTCAATGGATCTAACGGCTCGATACCACGAGTCGTGGTATCATGTAACGACTCGTGGGACCATCCGTTGGTTCACCCAGTGTAGATTTTTCAGGGATTTCATTAAGGGCATTTTCTTCATTTCTAAGTCCTAGTGTCCTAAACTACGTTGTTTACAGCTCAAAAATCAGTGTTTATTTAGGGTAAGACCCACCCTAGGCTTATTCAGTTTCATGCATGCAAAGTTAAGGAATTAGGAGGTGATCAAGCTTGATCTTCAAGATTTTCTTCAAATTTTCCATTGGATTTTCAAGGAATGGTGAGATTTTATTTTCCACAGGTGTGTAGGGTTATGAATGGGTTAATCCTTTCACACTTATGCCCAATCTCTCTCAATTCATAAAATTTTCCATTTAAATTTTATTTTGTTTTTTACCCAATGCATGAAATTTTGATTTCTCTACATGGGCTTGATCTAATTGAGCTACTATTATTGAATTACGAATTATGGGCAAGTTTTATGTTGTTTTTCATTAGAAATCATATTTCAAGTATTAAAAGTTAAAATGCCCATTTATGAAAAGTTCATGAAAGTCACGGTTTATGATGAATGTTCATGTATGATGAATTATTGGTTACGAAAAGCATGTTTTCAAGTTACCCATGTTTATAATCATGTTTTCCAATGAATTGACTTATTTCAAGAATGGTAAGGTATTGGGCAATGCCCACATGTTCAAGAATGATTTATGATTTATGATTTGAATCTCATGATTTATCGATTTATGATGTTGCCGACTAAAGGGCCCTTGATTTTTGGCCAATCATGTATTTTTAATGGGGATCAATGATGATAATGTTTATTTGGCCATGAATCTCAATGAATGATGTTATTGATTTACATATGAGCCTAATGTGCTTATTTTTGGGAGCAGTGTCTAGAACCGAGCATCCCAACATTCAAAAGACTATGCCAGTGTCTCATAACTACGTGCCACTGTAGGTTTATATTGATACATTACAATGTTAGTGATTCCCTCTTTCGTGATATCATATAATACATGTTCTCACCTGGCAAGCCAGGGGCGACTCTACCCACTTGAATAAGATAGTTGGGGCATCATGTAAGCCACTACCATGATGGAGTTTGTTATGACGAGTCCTCCCATTATTCTGCATGTTTTATGCATTGTTATGTTTATGTTATTTGGCTCAAGTGATGATTTACTAAAGTTTCTCTTATGACTATGATAATGAATGGTTTATGAACGATTTGAAAACCTTGCGTCTTATGTTATCTTATGATATTTATGTTACAAGCATGTTATCCCACTCTTATGATTGTTTATGAGTTTTTATGTATTTTTAAATATCTCTTTTACTTACCTTGCATACTCGGTAAATTTCACGTACTGACCACATACTCTATGCTGTATTTTATTATGATACAGGCTCCGATTTGCAGATCCTGCATCGCCAGTAGTCCATCTCATAGTTTAACATCCATCTCCTTAGTGAGTCCTCATTCTCTGAGGACCATATCTTTCAGATGTTGATGTTTCTTTTTAGTTTTTAGTTTTGTCAGGTTAGTTGGATATGTTGTCCCATCAACCCATCTAATATATTAGAGGCTTTCAGACTATATGTAGTACTCAGCTGATATGTATGTAGTATGTTTCACTTACTATGTTATATTATGTTCAGGCTTCCGCCATGTCGTTATGTTAAGTATTATACTTTATTTATATTGACTTAGATGAATGTTCATGCCATGGGTCAACTAGGAGTCTCTAGGGGCTCCTTATCCCATGTTACGATCTGGGTCTACGTTCGGGTCATCACAATTGATAGCAACGAAGTCGTCTATTAAATTGAATCAAATAGAATCATTGTTTTAAAACTAGGAAAGTAAATATTGGGGGTATTGTAAGATCACAGTATAAATTCACACTCAACAATAAAACAAGGCAACCAACTTCGAAGTAACAATATGAGTGAATACTAGGGGTGTACTATTGATGAGGCATAAATAAGAGTGGGGTTAACTAGCAAATCAAAAAATTACTTATGAACATAAATAGTCATGAACAAGGCACCACCCGATGTTTCTCAACCAATTGCGTGTCTTTTTCCTCAGGTTTTCTCAAACCCCAAGGTCTCATACACTCAACCACTATAACTTGGGTAAGAATTAAACTATCTTTAGCCTCAATTTTTAATGGGTATATGAATGTGGGTATTGGCTAAATCTAGCCTGTCACGACACGGACGTACACCCGAATCGTAGACACGGGACAAGGAGACCCAACAGATCCCAAGTCAACCCATGGCGTGAGAATATATCTAATTCATTCACATAAGCGAAAGACTTAACATAAGGAAACGAAATCATGACATAATAACGGAGAAAAGACAATACATGATCCATGCATGACTTCTTAATACAACTGATAGTCTAAAAAGCCTCTAATCATATAAGAAGGGTTGAAGGGAAAATACCCCAACTAACCCTAAAACATTGAAATTAAAACAGAACAATAGAGTCTAAACATATGGCCCTCGGAACATGACGACTCACCAAATAAGCTAATAGTGAACTCTGAAGAGCTACTGAGGAGGGTGAGCCTGAGAGCCTAGTCCTGTATTAAGAAGTGATACAACATAGAAAGTATGCGGTCAGTACGTGGAATGTACTGAGTATGCAACGTAAGTAAAATCGACATTTAAAATTTGTAAAACTCATAAATGGCCATAAGAGTAGGACGTCAAGATGATATCGTAAACATCATATCATAACATAAGGATCAAGGTTTTCAAAATGTTTGTAATACAAACACAATCATAATGAGAGGAGAAAACCTTACCTTAATACGACTTGAGCTGAAATACATAATCATAAGCATTCGCAAACATGAGGAACAATGGAGATTCTCTTAATCGATATATCCCATATAAGCACACATGAAGTCCGACTTGTAAACCTAGTCGGGAGGCCGTTCATACCTTGCCAAGGGTAGAAACATGAAGTAAGTGATATCACCATAAAAAGGGCCATTTGGGCTGGGGACCGTCACAAAGGAGGTCCCAACATACCTACAGTGGCACGTGGTTTATGAGATCCAGGGCATAACCTGGGCCCTGAACCTACTCGGTGTTCGATACTACTCCCAAAACATATATATAGTGCTCATAGTATAACATGCATGAACTCATGGGCTAGTTAAATCATGCAAATCATAAACATACTTGTACATACATGAACTAGCCATGAAACAAGGCCCGTGAGTCGGCTAAAACATAATTCATAAATCATAGAGTTCATACATACTTGTAGATCATAAATGTAGATTCAAATTCATAAAATCATGATGGGTAATTGATTAAATCAACATTTTAAATCGTAATTCAAGTTGGGCTCATAAATATCATTGATAAAAATGTAGATCATAAATCGACTCATCATGGATCATGCATAATTAGGCTTAATTTCAAGAAAATTCAATAATTGATAACATTATAATTATATTAAATTACAAAATATGATCAAAACCGC